>QRFJ01003634.1:0-124888 GCA_006176705.1 Cocos nucifera
TCAAGAGGGGAGGTTTTTTTCTACCTAAGTCACTTTATGGTAGGGCGACTCTATGAATCGCCAAAATCTTTTTCCGCCCAAAACGATCATGTCGGCCCTTGGGAAGCCTCTCGGGAGACATGGATATCTCCTCCCTTGCCAAATCGGTCGATGACTAGGTGCTGAGTCGACAAATAAAGTTGTCTTTCTAAAGAACAACTTTATTTGAACAGTATTTTGATAATTTTTTAATGGACATTATTTTTATAAATTTTTTAAGTTTAATATTATTTTGGTAAATTTATCTATATGTAAGCCTTATGGTACAAGTTTATGTCATTCTTATTGAATTAAAAAGCAAGGAAGCATATGAAGAAAGTTGCCACATAACTTTCTCCTGACGTTTACATCATAGACCAAGTCGATGATCGTAGATGACTATGGAGTTGACCAAAATTGGGGATGAAATGATGATTGCTTAATTGTTGCCTACTACAATAATTTAGGACATGTTTGATTGATGAGTAAAATAAGAATCAAAATGATTGGAATAAGAATTAGAATGATTATATCTTCTAATATATTTAGCTCGTGATCGGAATTAAGATGAAATTTGAATGTGATTGGATTTAAGAAATTGAGGTATTTTTTTCTTCTTAAATTGAAATAAAAAAAAGATTCCCACCAATTAAATAGCTGGAATAGAAGTTGTCCATTCTTATTTTCATTCCAGTCTAACACCTTTCAGGTAGATATACCCTTAATCTCTCTTTCAACCTTTAAGAGAAAAAAAAGGAATCTTATCTATGGTGGTCGATCCATAAAAACTAATATTGACCAAACTGGCACAATGCAAAAGTAATCATGGGGGATTTCAGTTTTGGATGGATGTTCTAAGAGTAATCATGAAATCCTATCATGGTCATGAATTGCGTGAGCCAAGCGCACTACAATCATCCAAAAGCCATGAAATTTGGGTGATGGGATGGACCACAAATTTCAGGACATTAGGGTCAAAATACGATGACTCTAAACCCTCTAATTCTCGGATCATGTGATGGGATATGTCGATGAATAGTGTTTGCCTATCGTAGGTGGAAGCCTGGATGCTCCGAAAGAACAAAGAAGAAAAGAAAAGTAAGAGGTTGCACGACATGGGGACGAGAGCCACATCGTGCACGCACAAAGAGAAGATCCAGAAATCCTTGCAATAGTTACTTTTATATATATATATAATACAAAAATATGAGGGGATAATATATTATGTAATTTTTTTTTCTTTCTATCGATATAAAATTAAATTGCTTAATATGCTTTTTAAATCTACAAGACATATCCTAATAGTATTATAGTAATCTTTTGCTCGACAAAAAATTGTTGGTGTTTTATAAAAAGTTGTCTGCAATTATCCCTTTAAAACTATTTTTTCTGCTCTCTATGGTAGAAAGAAAAATGCTATGGCAGCAGGCTAAATTTTTCATCTTTAGAAACTCATTCTGGAAACTCAGACCCCATTCACCCTCTTCGTTGGAGGGCCGTTCACAATCCATTCAGCTATCTCGACTCTTATCCCAAATATCTTTACCAGGAGGACGATACGGTGCTTTGGAAACCTAGAGGTAAAGGAACCTTCTCAACTGCCTCTCTTTATCAGTTTTTTAATTTTAAGGGCCATAAGATGTGACTTTGCTACTTCTTTAGAGTATCTAAGCTCAATCAACATAGCCTAAAAGAAAAAATAAAAAAGAAGAAACAAAAGGCAAAAGGAAAAAAGAAGGCAAAAGAAAAAAAGAAATTATTTATTTCACTAACAATCTACCAATCCAAGGGTAGAAATCATTTTCTTTTGCAGATACAAAATCCAGGCCCCGACAAAACTACAAACATGCCACAGTGCCATCCACCCAACAACAAGCAAAGTAAAGATGCGCTGCTATCAAATCAAGCAATCAAATCAAACTACTTAAGACGTCCTCAGCAAGCATCTACATTCATTATGTAGGCGCTTTCCCTCTCTCTTTCTTTTTTTTTTCTAAGACTTTTTTAATTAAAAAATATAAAAAATAAAAAAATAAAAAAAAATCTAAGACTTTTTAATTAAAAGAATATAAAAAATAGAAGCAAAAAAAACAAAACAAAAAAAAAAAACAAAAGGTGCCTGAAGGCACCTACATTAAATGTAGGCGCCTTCAGGGCACCCTTTTTTTTCTAAATTTTTTTAAAATTTTTTTTTTGATTTTTTTTTTAGGCAGCAATAGGCTTTTTTTTTGAATTTTTTTCAAGCACACGCGCACCTATGTTTTTTCAGTCGGTGCATCTTTTTAGGTGCGCGTTCCAAGATGCACGTGGATCAAACGATCAGAGATCCGATCGGATGTAGGCTAGGCTTTGGTCGACTGGAGCCCAGTCTACCTCATATATATATGGATAGACTTGAGTAAGGTTAATCAGATTTGGGTTCAAATTTGGTTAGATCAAAATTAGATAAAAAAAGATTTTACGTCAATGATTTAAGTCATTGGATGTGATCTACTATTTCAAAACTACCTATACACAAAAAATCATATAAATTAAAAACCCCTAGCCTATGTATCAAGTGATCAAAATATACATCTAATTCAAGTTTATTTAGGCTATCCAATTTCTAACTACTTGATGCATAGGTTATGGATCTCTAAATTATATGATTTTTTATATACAAATAGTTTTGAGATAATAGATCACATTCAACAGCTTGAATCATTAATGTAGGATTTATATTATAAAATTTTGATATGATCAGATCTGAATCCAAATCTGATCGACTTTATATATATAAAAAAGTAGATGCACTCTTAATGGAGAAGATCTTCAACACATTGATGAATATATCTTATCTTTAATCATCTTTTACTTTATCTTTATTTTTCTTTGCACGTAGTTTACTAATAATAGGATTCTATATTAAGAGTAGTGGTAAAAATAGATTATGCTACCATAGGCCTAGCTACATCTTATCCATCTTCTTTTGAACATGCGATGCGACAACAGCAAAAATTCTTGAAGATCAAGGTGTTGGAATTTATCCGATTAAGCCTATTCAGATGTGGCCCATACTAACATATATTGAGATTTATTTTACGTGATTTAGTTTGATATGGACTCTAATAAAAGATAAACCTTCGGTAAAGTAATAAAAATATATTTGATGGTTATTATAATAAAATTAAACTCTACATAACCATTATGGATAACATCCATCTGAATATTTGTAATCAATTTAGATACTATTTCTGATGGATAAGATGCATTATAAAAAGATGTCCTCTATAGACTTGATCCCTAACTCTTCCGAGAGAGTTGTGAGGTCCTCCCCATTGAGAATATCATAGTCGGAATTGAGAAACCAAGGTACTGCTCGTGGGCAACAAGGAGCACATTCAATTTGGTTTCTTCTAGTGATTGCAGGCAAGCCAACTTCAGAGATCATTGATGGCATCGATGATTTCTTTTTCATATAAATTCTATTGCCCCATAAAGTCTAATGCAAGACACTTGGATCTATGCTGCACTTATTATCATCCTTTGATGATTCTATTTCTGACTTACTTAACGGCAATGGTATGCCTGTGCATCTACCTTTAACCATGAGACTTGTCACGAGCTTTTTGGCATTCCCATCTCAAGATGGAGTGGAAAGCCCCAGCCAATATATATTCAAAGCTTTTTTTTTTCCTATGAAAAGAAAAAAAGGTTGTCCATGTGAATTAGATTTAACCACTAAGGATGGTTGTTAATAAGGACAATGGTCCTTGGCTCACGTACACCATTACTATCTATATTATCGTAATGATAGATCCATGACTAAAACTTTATTTTGTAGCTAATTGTCCTTCTATAGGTAGACTATTGAAAACATACTTCCAATCCAATCCGACAAAAATGGTACCCTAGGCTAGTATGGTAGGTAGATTGACTCAACTTTCTTAAGAGAGGTTTGGGCTGGGTCTGAATACTAGTGGGTTGGGCCTAGGAAAAAGCTGGTTGCTGAATTAATACATGGTGCGAAACTTGGATAAAATTAATTTCTCATGTACTAAATGGGATGGTCTTGGGCCTCACTATTATGCGAGCTAGGCACCTTTAAGAGTTGGAGTTAAAATTAACATCAAATCTTAGCTTGCATTAATAGTCTAGTGCCCTAATGAACCCATGGTTTTCGTAAAAGATATATTTTTTGAGACATTAATAAAGTTCATTCACTTATAAATATTTTTTGAGTACACTACATTAGCATGTGATACTTGTTTAGCATTAGATGCCTAAGACATATAGGTACAATATAGGAGACCGAGTCAATTGATAGATTAATTGAAAAAGATCTAACACTCCAATTCTATGTTCCTTAAATTGTCACAACCAAGGATGTCATTTGGAGACTTCGTTGATTTCACTACCGATGATGGATGATGATTATAAGATTGTTGCAAGCCTCTCTCATTTCCTAGAGTGGACAGTCCACATCAGCAAATAGGTGAAATGTGGACTCTACCTGAAGCTATACTGTCAACAATACATCTAAGCAGAGTTTATAAAACGTCTAATCGGAACTGCACTGTCAAGAATGAAGATGTTCTCCTTGTGTGATCACTTTGCATGTTCTTTGATGTGAGGGATCCATGTAGACTAGCATGAGTCCGGTCCCTTTAATAGCCATATTGATCGGACTAAGATATGAGTTCACATGTAATAGCTTGTTGGGCGTATGCTAAGATGATGTCAGATGCCCAACACGGAATCCACTAATTGTATTGGCAGAATAACTTATTTGAACAAAGATTAATAGAAGAAAAAAAATCACTACTGGTTTATAAAATTATTTTGATAATGATATATTGTATAAAATAAATATACGGTATATTTATAATTTCTGCAAATGTTTTAGAGAAGTAGTTTCTCCAATGTCTAATTAATTTATTGTCTCAATAAATTCTATTGATAATTGGTTCGAAGATGCCATGTTTACTGGTAAAATTCCAAATTGATGTGCTGTGCTGTTATGTAGAGGGATCTTGTCCTTCCTATATGTAAGATACATCATGACAATATTTTCTAGGTGACTATGATCTTAGTTGTTAGAATCATATATGATGTATCAAGTCTAACTAATAAAATATTGATTAATTGTACACCTAGTGTTAACTAGAATGATCCCAAACGCAACCTATCAGCATGATTCCAAATTCTCAATAAATGATTCAGCTTATTCCAAAAAGGGAAAAATACATTTTTGTATAATGAAGTTTAGGGGTACTAACAATCAAGTGATCCGAATTTCATGTTTGCCAATTTAATCAATAAAGTGGAAAACAAGTGGATGGAGCTCAATGCTATTTGTCCATAATTGTCATGTGACCACACGGGGATTAAACAAGCATACATTGTGGGTTAAAATTAGAAACTTTGGTCAGTTAAAAGAAAAACATCCCTCCTATTCTTCTTTCCCTCCCAGGTCCTAACCTAATTTTTCCTAAGTATTCTTCTCTGGTTGTGTTTTCATCCAACAACTTGGTTAGCCAAATCAGCCACCTACCTATTCCTCCTTGGAATGCCATCATCGTTATGAAGAAAATGACTGTTAGGATACCTAAATTGAAGGTTCTACAGCAACTTAAGAGGTATGGATTAAAAATGGGTTTACAGTTAGGGGGCATTGGAATTTTTGCATGAATCTTTATATGTGAGGATCTGTATTTTATTTATTCTATAGGATTTTCGTATGATATGTATATGTTTTATTTTTTCTCTAAGTCATGATTGTGCTCTCTTAGTTTCTGTTTTGGGATGCTAAAATACCAATATGCATAATGTCTGCTTCAGCGTGCTATATATAGGACCCTTAATGTCTGCTTCTGCTATAGGACTTCTTATATCTACTTTCAGTCTGCTATAAAACCCCTAATGTCTGCTTTTGCCTGCTAAAAAGCCTATTATATAATATTTCAGTGGACCCCTAATGTCTGCACTAGGTTATTATCTAATGGTTTAGGTTCCCATTATGTCTTGTTTAGAAATAAATTAGTTTTATATTTACATGAATTTTTTAATCCTTTGCAGTATGGATATAGTTGTTATTCATCATGGTGGCTCATTTATCACCATCCTATATTCGATTATATTGGTAGATCAATTATAGAGATAGAGGATACTGATGTAGACAAAATATCATAGATTAATATTATTGATAAGTTAAATGAGCTAGGTTATAGTAATGTAGAAAAAATATACTAGAGGGTACCAAGAAGGGATTTCAAGAATAGATCTAGACTTTTATATGATGATCAGCAGGTTTTTAAGATATTTAGTTAAGGAAACCATGGGGGTATAGTGCATATTTATATTGAACATCACTTGGATATACCTAAAGTTCTTGATACCGCTAAATTTCCAAGTAAATCTAGAAAGGATGAGAATGTGGGTGCTATTGAGAATGATACTCATGATACTTTTGCTAAAAATATTGATAAAAAGATTGATGAAAATATTGATAGTACTAAGAATGATGCTCACGATAGTGCTAATAATGATTCTGATAGTGATGATAGTAGTAATGCTGACTATGATAGTGATTTTATGGATGTGAATATAATGAAAGTTGGTAATAGTATCGACTTTGAAAGTGGTTTTGAGATAGAGATGCATATGTACAAAGACCTAGGTCCATCCAATCAGTTCTTCAAAGATATGGCAGAAGGAAAAATGCCTCTATATGATTATGCTGATTCTAATGGTGGTAGTGATGGTGTTAGAAGTGATAAAAAATTTGAAGAGCTTAATATTAGAATGGATTTGAAAGATCCAAAATTCTTAAATGAAATAAAGTTTTGATAATCATAAGGAGTTTAAAGATATTGTAAGGACATATAGGATATTGAATAGATATAATATTAGATTCAAAAGGAATGCCAATTCTTGCATTGCTGCTATATGTGCTGATGGTTGCATATGAAGATTTTCTACTTCATGGATGAGTATAGAAAAGTTATTCCAAGTTAAGTACTATTGCCTTGAATACAAATATAGTACAAGCTGTAAAAACTGCCAAATAAAGTCATCATGACTTGCTAGGTACTGCTTAGATAAATTTAAGAGCAATCCCGATTTTAAAGCCAAAGAGTTACAGGATGATGTTCACAAGAATTTGATTGTTAATATTTCAATATACAAGTGGTATAAGGCAAAAATAAGGGCACTTGAGAAAATGTAGTATGCAAGACTGTATGACTATGCTTAAGAATTGAAAGGTCGAACCCTAACAACACAATTGTTATTCATGTATGGAGGCTATAAGTTGAGGTGAAGAAGATTTTTCAAAGATTTTATGTATGCTTTGATACATATAAGAAAGGATTTCTTGCTGAATATTGTAGGCTCATAATTTGTTTAGATAGCTGCTTCCTTAAGTCAGTTTGCTAAGGATATCTACTGGCAATAGTTGAGAGAGATGTCAATGGAGGGATGTTTTCTATAGCTTGGGCGGTAGTAGAAGCAGAAATAAGAGAGTCATGTGAGTAATTTCTAAATTTGCTCTAGATAGATATTAACTTTATACAAGAACAAGTTTGGATTTTTATGTCAGACCAACAAAAGGTAATGTTGAGCAAATAATTTTTTATTTTCTTTCAATTATTTTCTATATTTTTTATTACAATTACACAAACTTGTTCAACATTGTTTTTGTCTTGCAATGCAGGGTCTGGAACCCTACTTTCAGTAAGTTTTGGGAGGGGTTGAGCATAGGTTTTGTATGAGGCACATACAAAATATTTTTTTTTTAAAAAAAAAGCACAAAGAAAAGGTTCTTAAAAATGCACTATGGAAGGTAGCACTTGCCTACACAATACAGGAGTATGAGGCTACATTGAAATACCTAAAAAGTCTAAGTGAGGAGGCTTACAAAGATGTCATAAATAATAAGGATGCTCCTTCTCAAGCATGGGGTAGAGCTTTCTTCATAGAGAGAGCATTTAGTTATGTGGTACAAAATAATATGGCAGAATGTTTGAACACATACATATTGAAGAGCATAGATATGCCTATTATCACAATGCTGAAAGATATTAGGATCCTTATGATAATCAAGTTAAGACAGAAAAGAGAAGAGTTGAAGAATTTTAGTGGACCCATATATCCTAACATCCAAGCAAAAATAGAGAAAGCCAAGGTGGATGGAAGATATTATACCTTAACTTACAATGAGAAGAGTGATGATTATGAAGTGAGGCATGGGATTGATAGTTAGATTGTAAATCTAACCAAACAAATGTACAATTATAGGGCATGGTAGCTTAGTGGAATCCCGTGCCCTCATGCAATGATAGTGATATGGTTTAATACGTAAGTTGTGAAAGATTATGTGGCACATTGGTTTAGAACTAAAACTTATGGGAAGATATATGACTATATAATAGAGCCAGTTAATGGATCAAAACTATAGGCAAAATGATCTGGGTATGAGCCAATAGCACCACTACCACTTAGAAGACCCCTTGGTAGACCCAAAAAGCAGAGGAGAAGAGACTTGGATGAGCCTAAGAATCCATATAGGCTATCTAAAAAGCGGGAACAGTGACTTGCTCCAAGTGTCACATGGTTGGCTATAACAAAAGAGCATGCAAAGGTCCAAGTATAACTCCTTTCAACAGCAAAAGGAAGAAGAGACAAGGTGTAAGTAATAGAAGAGGCAGTGCATGAGTCCATAACTCCTAAGAGAGTGCAAGTACATGTCTACCCATTTTCAATTTATATGAGCATACTATATGCTATATAAAATAACTTTCTACATTAGTCATCTCAGACTAAATCTTAGAGGCAAACTAGTAGTATAAAGCAGAAATTAGTGGCAAATCAATAGCAAAAGAAGATGTAGAAAAGAAACGTAATTGATTAATGAAGTTTGTTTTAAAATTACCTTGAAACATACTAATAAAGATTGTTTAATTGGGTCATATAGGCCTCGATAGTTCCTATTGGCTATGGGATATATGTTTCAAATCATAGTGAAACCTTTTTTTATGACTAAGATGTTCAAGGTGAATATGAGTTCTATGGCTAGTGTCATAATATAGATGAGACAAAAGTTATGGTCAATGTAGTGTTATGCTAATTCATCAATAGCCTAACATGTTATATATGGCTTTATAAAACCCTAACAAAGATTACATCTCAAGGGACTACACCACAAGAGACCACAAGAGATAGCACCACAAGGTCACATGAGCAAAGGAGGACTATTATCGCACTCAGACATCAGTGATGAAGTCAAATATTCTCAATCAGTCAAGCCAAATATCACAACAGTGAACATGAAGTGTTAAAGTTTTGGGTTATAGTTGTCATTTGTTAAAATTATATATATGCTGAGCATGAAATTGTTTGAGTTGCATGTATGTAAATAGTTCCTATTTTGATTAAGTGAATATTAGAGATAGCCAATTGAAATTATTGTTGCTTTGACTTTGAATGTTATAGTTAGCCAATGAAAAATGAAATTGTTTTGTCTGTCCACAATGTTAGAGTTCGTCAATTATAGGGTGTTTCAGATTACTTAGGCCCAATTGAAGTTGTTGCTATGCTATTCATAGCACTATATACTTCGATACAATGTGCAGGTTCAAATAAATTTAACAAGTCTTTATGAATTCTCATCTCATTATTATTTGTTAGGTCAGTCCATATATACTCATTACTTGGTAAGAAGCTAATTGTTTAATGGAAAATAGGGATGTAATAACTCTATGATACTGATATAAAATGGTGGTAAAATGGATTATCAATATATGAGCATAGTGAGGATGTATGTGCAGGTGATGTATTAGTTGGCATGGTATATTGGAATGAAGGCTCTTTGCTACCAAATGATTGAAGTTACCGTATTACTATAATAAATAACTTTATATCAAGGCTCTTGTTGGTATGATGTAAATTTTGTTGTGCAGGATTTCTTGACATCCTATTGAGACTGAAGGAAGAGTAGAGCGTGCCTCCTTCCTCCATGCTTGGAGGTGCGCCCCCTAGGGCACCTTTGCGTGTCAAAGACCAAAAGAGAGAGAGATGTGGAAGAAAAAGGCTCTATTGATCTCTTCTTCTCACTTAGGATTTACAATATATATATACACACACACACACACACCTATTCATGGACTTAAACCCAACCCATAAAAAACTCCTTAGGGATCGTGTCAATGATGCTAAAATTTGATCGCTATTGTAGGCGATCAAAAATAAAATCTAACTCAAATTATATAGATAAGATGAATCACGATCGTATCCTTAGGAATCATGTTAATTATATTTAAATAATTTAAATTTAAATTGAAAGTAGAATAAAAATTGATTAAAAGACTATTTAATTTAGAAAGCAAGTAAATAAGAAAATTAAGTAAAAGTTGGGTTGCAAGTATGGAGGTGGATTCTCAGGATCTCAACTATTCTCTTGTTTGATAGCTGGTATCCTTTTTAATATGCTTGACTTAATATCTAATCAATAAAAATATAATCTATCTTAGAGAGCATGGTCTATACGCTTGGATCACAGCACATCTCTTAAAGTTATAGGCTAATTTAAACTGAATTAGATATAATAAAAGAAATTAATTTAAAGATAATTTATTTCAAGAGCATGAACTATATCCGTAGATCACAGCTCGTCCTAAGGGTCATAAACTATTTTAGATTAATCTCATGCAAGAAATTAAAGACATAAAATATAGCAAAGAAAAGTAATCTTTATTGCATATTAAAAAGAAATATAAAGGATAGAAAATAGAAGACACTGTCAAAACAAGATCACAGTGATCTTCTGCGAACAAGATGAACTAGTAAGCTATCGAGAAGTTTTTTGCTGAAATTTTTATTCTAGAGCTTTAAGGAAGAATTTGGGCAGCAGCTAGGTGCAAAAATCAGGAGTAGGAGAAGAAATTTGGTGGAGAAGGAAGTCTATGATTGCAGAAGAAAGAAAGAAGAAAGCTTGGAAGAAGAAAGAGAAGGGAAGAAGGCTGCTGTTTGTGGAGAAAGAGAGAGAGAGGGGGGGGATTGAAAGAAGGCCTGAGAAGCTGCTGCGAAGGCTGCTGCTCCTGTTTTGGCATCAGGAAGGGTTATTATATAGAGGAGAGGGTAAGAGAGAGTTTGAATCAGAAATAGAGTACAGAAGAATTTGTAATTTGATTAAGACTTATCTCGGGTGAACCCACTCCAGCATCTGTCCGTGAAGACTTGGCCACGAACCCGCAATGCCATGTATAGTGCCTATGAACTACAAAGACCCTTTAACGCATGCGAACCCACTCAAAAACCGCATCACAAACTGCTCCCAAGCCTTCTATTCCTCTTATTTTTCAAAAAAAACCAATTAATATTTGATAATACTGTGCATGTCCCCTCTCCTAACTTGCTTTCACATTCGTGCAAAAATTTTTTTCCAAAAAGAAACATTTATTTCTTTCAAATGATGGACACATCCTTTTGGGTTCTAGCATAGTATCTTCATTTTCTATAATACCATATGCATTCTTATTTTATTTTAAATTCGTTTTGAGTTCAATTTGCTTTTTGAGCCTTTTTGATCTATGAATCAGATTCTTTGTATCGATGATCATCTTTCCTCTAAAACATAAAAAAAAAGTATCAAATTCTTAATAAATAATAATTAATTAAATATAATTTTGTGCTTCAGGTGGCTTAAATTAAGTATTTATCACACCTTCCTACTTGAATTTTGCTCATCCTCGAGTAAAGTAGATAAATTAGCAATATGTACTAACTCAATCTTAAGTTAAAAGTTAGATTTAGATATTCCTAAAGATAGCTGATACTCGATCAGACTATTGAAGAGGTACGCCATTGAATTACTAATTTAACCTAATTAGTGATTGAGTGTTAACCAAAAAAATTTTTAGAGCTTTTCTTTTACCAACTCCCCACTTTACTCTTTAAATCCTCTAACTTGATGTGAGCTAAGTTTATTATCTTTTTATAATTTAATCTTCTTATTATCTATTTATTTATTTATTTATTTATTAAATTAAATTCTTGCATCTCCATCTTTTGATATGAATCATAATGCTTACTTAGACGAAGGAGCCCGGTTACTTAGTAAGACAGTGCTAAACTTTTTTTTAATTCATATTATCCATTTTTTTATATAAATATTATTACTTGCTTAGGCAACGATATCCAGTTACTTGATAGAAAATCAATATATATTTTTTTAAAAAAATAAAGAAAAGCATATGTTAAGAAAGACTTTTGCATACTTTGATATTTTCACCCAACTCTCATAAAGCAGATTCTTTATTGAGATTAGTAAGAAGAGAATTCTAAAATCACTCTTAAAATGTGATCTAGTCTGAACTCTATTATTTATTAGATTTTTTTAATAATTTATCCTTTAGTATCTCTAAAATTATCTAGACCATTTATCACTCATTGATTAGGATGCCTAATCAAAATAAAGTTTGGATATATAAAACTAATTATTTTAAATCATACTTGAGGACTCTCAAATTAAAGTTAGTTATTCTTCCCCCAACTTAATTTTTATTATCTTCAATGGAAGAAGAAAAAAATAAAAATATTTATCAAGAAGGGATACCACCTGATTTATTGATATTTGCAGGTCTTTCATTATAGTCCATCGAGTTTATGCAGGATGTTGATGATGTGCTCCCTCCAACCTAGCTAATCATCATTATTAGATTCCTACAAAATAAAAACTAAAAATTTGAAAGATAAAATATTGGGTTGTCTTCCAACAAGCGCTAAATTTAAGATCTTTAGCCAGACCACTAATTTTTTCTACTCTGTGTCAAATATTAGATTGAAAAATTTCAATAGCTTTGGATTGCCAATCTCAGGAAGATGGCTTGCAATTCTATTATTGATAAATTTTAATATTTTATCATCAATTTTTAGAAAATAATTCATGACTCCATTCTTAGTCAGTTTTATATTCCTAATTTTAAGAAGATAATTTATAAACTCATTCATAGACACTTGTTTGTTGAGAATTTCATCAATTTATTCTTCTAATATGCTTATAAATTGAGTTTTTGGATTAATAGTTGAGTTTGATGCAATAAGTACCAGAAGGATGTCAATTAGTTCTAGACATGCATACTCAGGTATGACCAAAGATGGCTTCAGTTTTAGAGAAGGTGGTGATTCTAGAGAGGAAGCTATTAGAGCAGGTATTGATTCATATTTCTCAACCCATAGAAAAGTGATGCTAAAATTGGGTGGCTCTAATAATATGTTCATATTTTCAATATACCCATCTACATTAAAATCATCCATCCCGAAAGGATCCCAACATGCATGCACTGGGTCTTGAAAAATAATTCTAGGAGTCGCTTCCTTAATTACAACTTAAGGTACATCCATCTCAAAATAGTTTTTCATTTATATATTAGGCTTGTTGGGGGTGAAATAACCCCACCAAAGACCTCGACTGCCGGCTCCCATTTTGAGAGGATCTGCCGACCTTCTCGACAATAAATCCATGCCATAGAACTCATTGAAAATGCATTAAAGTCCAGCCAGATGGTCTTGAACAGTAAAGGAGAACTGCTATTTAACTAGCCTTACTTTTCAACTTAAGATGAATGGTAGAACCCAAGTTCGGCGCTCCTAACCTTGATTGGCGACAAGCTTGAAAAATAGTTGAACTTCTCCAGTCATGTTCCTTCCAGACGAACTCTTTCAATTGTGCTCCTTTTGGACGAACTTCTCTAGTCACGCTCCTTTCGAACGAACTTCTTTAGTCGCACTCCTCCCAGTAATATTTCCTCTAGTCACGGACCTACTTAATCCCTGCCAGGCCCATTAGTGGGAGCCATCCAAGGAAACCTCATCAAGTCGTTGAAACATAATGACCGCTCCACAAAGGATGAAGTACAGAAGCCTCAAATCTCAATTCAGGGGGAATCCACTTATGCACAACCCAAGAAGCTTTCGAACTTCTTAAAGTAATTGGACGTTGCCCCCATAAACCTCGGCCGACCATAAGTCCACTGCATACACCGAAGTTTCCAACCTATGTCCGAACTTCGACGAGGAGATCTCCACTACCAACAAGTCATGACAAACGATGACTCATCCTCCGTAATAAATTACACATGGCCTGAGCAGTCCACTATCAAATGGTTATGGCTGTCACGATTAGTTTGTTATGCGCTCCATCTATAAAAAAAATCTTTCAGATATATTTTTCTCCTAAGCTCTCTTCTTCTTTCTGTTACTCTATTTCTTTATTTTTTGAGTACTCCATTCCAGTTGGCTGAATAATTAACTTGAGCATCGGAGGATTCTACCAAAGCCATCCACCTTCGATTTGGACTTTATTTTACAGGTCTCATCGGCGGCCTCATCCTCTCAACTCCAGTTACCTCCGACATCCTCACAAATTTTTGCACTAACAAGATTGACGCTAGAGGAAGGGTGTTTGAGCCATTATTCTAAAAGGAGTGTCCAGTCGATCATACCTACCTTCTTTTCTCTCTCAATTTCTTGAATCCACTTCTGTTTAATCTTCTCTTGCTCTTGAAATGCCTCCAAAGAAGACATTCACCCGACGGTCTACTACTTCTATACTAGATCCAAGCCAGATCCATCCATTCCAACTCTATTATCGGCTCCTCAACCTCCTCCGTCGATGGCCATGATGGATCTGGAGTAGTTTAACTTGCTGATGTAGCAGGTTCAAGGCCTTATCGAAATGGTACAGACTATACAGCAACCTTCGACGGTAGTCCAACCAGAAAATCTTTGATCAGAGCTTCAAGAATCAATATCAAGAAGAGCAACCTAAGTCAGCAAATCCGGTGCCCCCAAAAAAGAGAAGTAGAGAGCAAGGAGCTCCTATTCTGATCATGATTCTTTTTCGAAGGAGACTTTCTCCATCTACAATCGACAGTCCTCTAAGATCCACGGTCAAGATGATGCTCTTGATCAAAAGCTTCAGAATATGAATTGATAGATTGAGGAGCTCCATCATGCCACCCCAGTCCATCATGATGATATCTGCACCGATCCCTTCTTCTCTATCAAAATCATGCAAGAGCCTATCTCACTAAACTTCAAGCTCCCTCAGTTTGAGATCTACGATAGAACTTCTGATCCGATTGACTATCTAAAAGCCTTCCAAATGATAATGCTGCTCTATAGCGCATCGAATGCCATCTTGTGTTGGGCTTTTCTATCTATCCTAAAGGAAGCAGCAAGAAACTGATACTTGAGTCTTAAGTCAGGTATGATCTTCTTTTTTGATCAAATGAGCCATCAATTTATGGTTCATTTCATAAGCAGCCGATGTCCAAGATGAGGTTTGGACTTCCTCATCAACATAAAGCAGAAAGTATTGAAAAATATATCCTAAAGTCAATCATCTAAGTTATAGATGATTGAGCTAAATATAATTTATACTAAAATTTTAATTAAATAAAATTACTATTATGATAATTTCATCATTTTGTGCATCTTCCTGTAATGAACTCCCTATGATGAAGTTCTTAGGACCATTTAAACTCGATAAAGAAGGATTTATCGTTTAGTCCTTAAACTGATCGTGATCAAATGATTCATCATTATCTAGGATGACAACATTAATCAAGAGTAAGTCATTGTGTGCCATAAGTATTGGTTATCCTCTTAACCAAGAAGCATGGTGATTTTGTTATGGCATGCAAGTGAAATATAAAGGTACATTTCACTGATCATGATCCAACTGCGGAGCTTTCTTCTACCAAGATTGCTTATGAAGGATATGGGTATGTGTCCCTTAGACCTGAAATCACCATGGTGACTTGCAAGCAACTCACTGTACTTAGGAACCGGACTACTTAAATTTTTAATTTAGTGATAGAAGGCTATCGGATGCAGTCAAGTTCTTAGCTTATCGGTGCGTGAGTCAAGATGGAATTGACCCCTCCAAGTTTTGAAGCAAGTGCATCACTATATTTCAATTTAGCAAATCCTCGATCGGGGTAGTCCATATGATGGATGCTGAATTTTGAAATATAATATGGATAAATTTTTAGGGTTGGTAGTTAATCTTAGATCATCCTATGAGCATCGTGGTGAAGGAGATAAATTATATGGCAATCATATGCCATAGGTTCATCGATGTTGCATTATAATTTTTGATCTATCCGAATATCAGGTATGATTGCTAGATGGTCACATCGATTGGTATAAAAAATTAGTTTCTATGCTACCGGCTTAGGATTCGAACATATAGGGTCATACATAGTATGAGTTCCTACCTGATCTGATGGTTGATCAAAAGGTTCTACTAGATTGTGACTCAATTATTATTGAAGGATTAATTAGCAATTAGATTATTTATTAGCTCAATTTGATTGAGCAATGAGGAATTGATCAAATCTAATTAAATTTGATTCAATTAGGTTTGACCTGATCAGTGATGATCTAATCGCTTAGAGAGATGGATCATGATTTGATCAAGGATTGGACTTGATTAATTTCTAATTTAATTAAAAATTAATTAAGTTGGATTAAAGCTTAATATGATTGGATTTATCCTAGTTTTAATTGATCATAATAAATTGGTTTGGATGAAACCAATTTGATCGAATTCAAAGCTAGTTTGAATTCCTATCTCCCTACGCCATTGACCTTTGACCCATTCTTTTTCTCCATGCACATTGGGTATGTGCATGGGATTTCTCCATGCCAAAAGAAAGTTGTGCGTCTCCTCTTATCTACCTTTGACCTAGTCCAAGCGTTGGATCAGATCAGATTGAGAGCAAGTTAAATTTTGAAATCAACTTGTATTGGTTAGTTTGATTGAAACTTTCCAACTCTCTCTCATCCTCATCTCCACATCTAAAGCTCTCTTTCTCTCGCACATTTTTGTACATTCTAGGTATGGGTGCACGGAAGGAGAGTCCTTTTGCACATCAACCTCTTAGGATCTAAGAGGGATCTATGTGAGAAATCAGATGAGAGGCCTTGGGTGTGCGTAAGGTATCAAAGGATTTCTGTGAGATAGAAATGAGAGAAGGGCACTACCTTCTGGGCATGAGATTTTTTTCCAAAGAGAGAAAGGGATAAGGTTCTAAAGGGTGAGCGCTGGATCCTAGAGTGGGGACTCTAGATTTGGATGAAGAGTTTGAGTGCCAGATCTCCATCGACTTTCACCACAATCTCATCTTCCTTCATTGCATTTTTTGATTTCTAGAGCGTCCGAAAGATCAGGAATAGTTTGTTGATTGGATCGATGAAGGTTGGCTATCATAGGCCCTAGAGAGGAGCTAGCACTTTGAAGGGGTTGATTAGGATCAAGTGCTCCATGTGGACTCACCGTAGAGGTTGGACACGTGTGTGGCTGCAGCACTACATGGGAGCAATTTTTTGGTGGATCCAGATTGCAGTGATCATCTACTTGCGCACAGGTATTATGCTTTGAACATAGATCGATCAGCAAATGCAATTTGCTGATCTATTATATTTTATTTTTCTAATGCATATTAACATGTCAAAGATTCTAAAGTAGGATTTTATAATTAGATCATAGCATGCAGTAAATTAATGTAGATTAATTTAGCTTTCGCTATTATTTTTTTGAAAAAGTTTTGAAAAGCATGCTTAGAATCCTGCTAGATTTTCATTCATTTGGTATCAGAGCAATAGGTTGCTCAACATATTTTTATATAAATTAGAAGAATTTAATGTGTAACACAATTATCGCACGGACTGTAGGTTGTCCTGCTATAAGGTTTACCTCTTACAGTGTAGATGTTATCCTGGTATGTTGCTATCTATAATATTGGTCATAAAAATTATAGATATAATCTAATGATTTTTTATGATATGTTTTGAATTGGTTTTAATCTAAATTTTATCATGAATTAGTGTTTAGATTAGATCTAAATATTTTATGATTTTTATGTAATGTACATAGGTTTAGATTAAATCTGAACAAGCTCTTGTAAAGGTTCTGTTCGCTGGTCGAGCCGACTATCTCAAGAATCGAGCTAGCTCGACTAGCATGCCAACCTGAAATAGTCTCTGGACTGCTGCTCCAGCTGGCTCGGTAAGGAATTAGGTCGGCTCGCTTTTACTCGGGCCGGTTGGGATTGGATCCGAGCCAGCTTGACTAAAGTTGACCTTCTAGATTTTTGCTCGAGCCGTTATCTCAGAAATCTAGCTGACTCAGCTTATGATCGAACTAGCTCGAATGGGATCTGAGTCAGCTTGATGAAATATTGGATTTTTGATTTTTCTACTCAAGCTAACTGTCTCAAGGACCGAGCTAAGCTCGGCTTCTACTCAGGTCGGCTCGGATGGGATCCAAGCCAGCCCAATCAAGAAGTTGGCTGAAGCTATTTGGTGGCTATTTTTGCTTGAATAAACCTACAACTAGTGCTTGTTTGTGAAATAAGCCAATCCATTTTTGAAATGAGTCGATTTATTTAGTAAAATAATGCTAGATTGTAAAGAATCTTTCAAAAACTAAAAATTATTTTTGAAATGCCAAACCCTAATCCATCAGCCCAAAACTTAATTAAAAAAATTAAGTATTGTCTAGTAGGATCTAGAATTATGAATTAAAGATCCTAAAATAAATTCATAATTCTGTAGGTTAAAGGATTAAATGAATTAGGTCTATTTATTAGGTTAGACCTAAGGTTAGTTAAAGAATAGATTAATCTAGAGTAGTTGTTCAAATCTAATCAAGTATTGACTTAGATTAGGTTAAGGACACTCTAGACTCAACTTCAATAGTTGTAGTTGAATGAGTCCATGTCTTTAACGAGACTAAGATAGACTTAATTCATGGCTAAGCAGTCTAGCCCATAATTACTAGGTTGATTTGATTAAACCTAATTAACCAATTGGTATCTAAGGTAAGTTTGACAGTTTAGACCAGTGATTTTTAATTGAAAGCTACTCGCACTGATTCGATCTTTGATGAGTTAATGGCATATCCCTTCCACTGATCTCACTTATCTGGCCGATATAGTTGATTAAGATTTGATTAGATTATTTAGTGATTCGAGCTGATCCATGTCACTAAAAATTAGTTTGACTAATTTCAATTCAGTAAGACTAAATTAGATGCCCATGGATCGAAATTGATTCTAGTCCTTGTCAATTGACTTGGTGAAGTTAGTGAAAGAATTTGACTTGGTAAAGTTAGTAGGAGAAATATGGTCCATGTCCTTTCTATCTCAAATCATAAGTAAATTAATTTTTTTTAATTATTAGATCCTTAAAATAACAAGGTTATGGGGATAACTGAGTCAAAGCCTCCCATTAAGATGAAAAGTAATGAGTCCAATTTTTTAGGTGGACATTGGAGGTACTTTACACCTAGTGTTTATCTAGATATTGAAATTACTGTCCATCATATGATGATTAGTTTGCACTCTCCGAATGGTAATTAGGTTAGTCAGAGCTTTCCTCGGGCTTGATTTTCATTCGCTTAATGCACTGAAGTCGATTATGTTAATGGTTGGACCTAACCAGACCATTTCAGTGGAGGCCAAAGCCTACTGATTTAATTTTTGAGATAAAATCTAAATTAATTAAAATTATTTAAAGAAATAATTAATTATGAACCTATCTGTAGATGCACGTGGGTTAGCCAAAGCTTTTCTTGGATCCATTTGTATTCTATGTGGATTTTAGTATCCACTAAGAAATTAGTGTAATTCCTTCATTTAGAGGTAGAGGCTATCAATTCATTTAAAAATAGTGGAAGAATCTTTAGGCTAAAGTTCAAGTCTTTAGGATTTAAATAATTCAAGTACTAATATGATCTCATATTTTTCTTTCAAATAAATAAAATGGTTAGTGCAAGTCCACTTCGTTCACTATTGGATAGTGATAAGCATTTAGGACCTAAATACGAGAAGTCTAGTATTGATCCTAATTAGGCAGACCCAAAGAGGAATGATCCTTTTGACCTAAATAGGCTAAATAGAAGAAATCAGCAGATGGTTATTGGTTAAGGCTGTTATATAATAATACATTGTAATTTCTCTATTTTTGATACATCTACCTGGGTATTGGATATCGAGAGTCCATTTCACATATGCAATTCATTGCATGGACTTTAAATTAGTAGAAAGTTTAAGGATGGTGATAGACTTCTTAATGTTGGAGATGGAAGTAAAGTTTCAATCCTAGCATTAAAAACTCTTGAGCTATTTTTCAAAAATAATAATATTATTTTAAGTAACTATCATTATTATCTATTTTTTATGATGAACATAATATCTATTGAGCTTTTGGTCCATAATGATTATTATTTATCAATAAAAAAATTATTATGATATCATTATGAATGGTATTACAGTAATGTAAGGATAATTAAGAAATAATATTTACATTTTATTATAGTATATTAGTGTAATGTACACATCAAATAAATATCCTAAACTAGATATTATCACTAATGCCTATCTTTGGCACTATCGGCTAAGTCATATAAACAAAAATAGGATTAACAGGTTAGTCAAGGAGCATATCCTTAACATCGATGATTATGAATCATTAACTACATGTGAGTCCTACCTTCTTGGTAAGATGACCAAATCATTTTTTATTGGAAAGGATGAACGGGCCACTGAGCTTCTAGATCTTGTACATACTGATGTATGTGGACCAATGAACACATATGCTGGAGGTGGATTCTACTACTTCATTATATTTATTGATGATCTATTTAGGTATAGATACGTCTATCTTATGAAGAGTAAATTTGATTTATTTAAAATATTTAAATAATATCAAAATGAGGTAGAAAAATAACTTGGAAAGAGTATTAAAACTCTTCGATCAGACCGAGGAGGTGAATACCTCTCAAATAAGTCTTGACATATCTAGGAAAGAATGAAATTCTCTCATAATGGACCTCTCATGGAATACTACAGCATAATGTATGTCCGAAAGGAGAAATCAGACCTTGTTGGATATTGTTCGATATATGATGGGATTTGCGAGTTTGCCAATTTCATTCTAGGGTTATACACTCAAGACTACTTATTTTATTTTGAACAACATTCCGAGTAAGTCTATTGTAAAGACTCCATATGAGATATGGACTGGTCGTAAGCCGACACTCGCTCACCTTAGAGTTTAGGGATGTCTGGCTTATGTAAAATATTTACAACTAGAAAAGCTTGGACCTAGGTCTAAAAAATATTTGTTTATAGGATACCTCAAGAAAACTAGGAGATATTACTTCTATCTTGCTGAAGAGCAAAAGATGTTCGTCAGCAATAAGGCAGTCTTTTTGAAAAAAAGTTTCTTATGAAAGGAACTACTACCTCTAATGTTGAACTTAGTGAAGTTCGACAGTTAGAAGAACCGACATATTCTAGTGAATCTGCAGAATTGAATTTGATAAGATCAAACCCAGAGCTCGTTGTAGAGGCAACCTTAAGAAGATCCAGTAGAGTACCGCATCAACCAGATAGATACTATGGTTTCTTGATTCAGGATGGTGATTCTATTGAACTCAATAAGAACGATGAGGATTCGATCACCTACATAGATGCTATGCAGAGGACCGACTCTGATAAGTGGCTAGAAGCCATGAAGTCTGAAATAGAGTCCATGAAAGTCAATAGTGTATGGACACTAGTTGATCCACCTAAAGTGATAAAATTCATTGAGTGTAAATGGATTTTCAAAAAAAAATGGAGTGCATATGAAAAGATAGAGATCTATAAAGCTCATCTAATTGCCAAAGGATATCATCAACATTATGGTATTGACTATGATGAGATGTTCTCTCTAGTGACAATGCTCAAGTCCATTTGGATTATGCTTATGATAGCAGCATACCTAGACTATGAGATCTGGCAAATGGATGTGAAAATAGCTTTCCTAAATAGAGAGTTGGATGAAAAGGTGTATATGATACAACCTGCGGGTTTCATATCCATAAATAAGTCCAAGGTATGTAGGCTTCAAAGATCCATCTATGGATTAAAGTAGACATCTCGGAGTTGGAACATGCATTTTGATAAAGTAATCAGAACGTATGGCTTCATTAAGAACGAAGAGAAACCCTGCATGTATAAATGGATTAATGGTTCTGTAGTTGTATTTCTTGTACTGTATATGGATGATATTTTCTTAATCGAGAATGACACCCCTAGAATAAAGGTTCGACTGTAGTTTCACTTCTCCATGAAGGACTTGGGAGAGGCTTCCTACATCCTAGAGATGAAGATCTATAGGAATAGATCTAAAAGGTTGCTTAGGTTGTTTCAGTCTACGTACATCGATACTATACTGAAAAGGTTTGGCATGGTGAATTCCAAGAAAGGCTATTTCCCGATAGGCCATAAAATTTCTCTCTTAAGAGGGATTATCCAATAACTCCTTAAGAGAGAGAGTATATGAGTAGAATACCATATGCTTTTGCAGTGAATTCTATTATGTACGCCATGACATGTATGAGACCAGATGTGGCACACTCGTTAGGGGTAGTGAGTAGATACCAATTTGATTTAGGTGAGAATCACTTGAAGATTATAAAGATAATTCTAAAGTATGTAAAAAATACTAAGAACTAGTGGCTCATCTATGGAGATACTAACTTAAAACTTATGGGATATACTGATTTTTATTTTCAGTCAGATCATGATGATAGAAAGAGTGTATTAGGTTATGTATTTATCCTGAATGGAGGAGTGGTCTGTTGGAAGAGTTTCAAGCAGCATACTATGGTTGATTCTGTGTGTGAGATGGAGTATGTTGTGGCATCTGATGCTGCAAAAAAAGTTGTATGGCTGTGAAAGTTCATCGATGAGCTAGGAATGGCATCCTCCTTGGATGGTCCGATTCTGCTTTACTGTGATAGCACTGGAGCCATAGCTCAAGTGAAGAAACCAAAGGCACACCAAACACATTCTGCATCCCTACCATCTTGTACGAGAAATCGTAGAGTGAGGTAACGTCAAGCTTTAGAAGATCGGCAAAAAGGAGAATGTGGCCGACCCATTGACTAAAGCTCTCAGAATTAAAGAGTTCGATAACCACAAATGAAAGATGGATATTCGATACTGTTTGAGTGGCTTTAGTCAAAGTGGGAGTTGTTGAAAAATGTATCCTAAAGCTAATCATCTAGATTATAGATAGTTGAGCTAAATATAATTTTACTAAAATTTTAATTGAATAAAATTATTATTCTGATAATTTTATTATTTTGTGCATCTTCCTGTAATGAACTTATCCTTAGGACTATTTAGACTCGACAAAGAAAGATTTGTTGTTTAATCCTTAAACTGATCGTGACCAAATGATTCGTTGTTACCTAGAACGACAATGTTAATCAAGAGTAGGTCGTTGGGTGTCATAAGTATTGATTATCCTCTTAACTAAGAAGCATGGTGATCCTATTATGGTATGCAGGTAAAATATAGGGATACATTTCACTGATCGTGATTCAACTGTGGAGCTCTCTTCTACCAAGATTGCTTGTGAAGGATATGGGTATATGTGTCCCTTAGATCTGAAATCACCATGGTGACTTGCAAGCAACTCACTGTACTTAGGAATCGAACTATTTGAATTTTTAATTTAGTGATAGAAGGCTACCGGGTGCAGTCAAGTTCTTGACTTATCGGTGCGTGAGTCAAGATGGGATTGATCCCTCCAAGTTTTGAAGCAAGTGCATCACTATATTTTAATTTAGCAAATCCTCGATCGGGGTAGTCCATATGATGGATGTTGAATTTTGAAATACAATGTGGATAAATTTTTAGGATTGGCAATTAATCCTAGATCATCCTATGGACATTGTGGTCAAGGAGATGAATTATATGGCAACCATATGCCATAGGTTCATCGATGTTGCATTGCGATGTTCGATCTATCTTGACATCGGGTACCATTGCTAGATGGTCATATCAATTGGTACAAGAAATTAGTTTCTTTGCTACCGACTTAGGATTCGAATCTATGGGGTCATACACAATAGGAGTTCCTACCTAATTTAATGGTTGATCAAAAGGTTCCACTGGATTGGGACTCAGTTATTATTGAAGGATTAATTAGCAATTAGATTATTGATTAGCTTAAATTGATTGAGCGATGAGGAATTGATTAAGTCTAATTGAATTTGATTCAATTAGGTTTGACCTGATCAGATCATGTGATGATCTAATCACTTAGGAAGATGGACCCTGATTTGATCAGAGGTTGGACTTGATTAATTTTTAATTTGATTAAAAATTAATTAAGTTAGATTAAAGCCTAATATGATTGGATTTATCCTAGTTTTTGGTTTGGATGAAACCAATTTGATTGAATTCAAAGCTAGTTTGAATTCCTATCTTCCTATGCCATTGACCTTTGATCCATTCTTTTTCTCCATGCACATTGGGTATGTGCATGGGATTTCTCCACGCCAAAAGAAAGTTGTGCATCTCCTCTTATCTACCTTTGACCTAGTCCAAGCATTGGATCATATCAGATTGAGAGCAAGTTGAATTTTGAATTCAACTTGTATTGGTTAGTTTGATTAAAACTTTCCAACTCTCTCATCCTCATCTCCATGTCTAAAGCTCTCTTTCTCTCGTACATTTTTGTGCATTCCAGGTATGGGTGCACATAAGGAGAGTCCTTCTGCACATCAACCTCTTGGAATCTAAGAGGGATCTACGTGAGAAATCAGATGAGAGGCCTTGGGTGTGCATAAGGTATTGAAGGATTTTTGTGAGATAGAAATCAGAGAAGGGCACTACCTTCTGGGCGTGAGGTTTTTTTCAAAGAGAGAAAGGGATCAAGGTTCTAAAAGGTGAGCACTGGATCCTAGAGTGGGGATTCTAGGTTTGGGTGGAGAGTTTGAGTGCCAAATCTCCACTAGCTTTCACTACCATCTTGTCTTCCTCCATTGTATCTTTTGATTTCTAAAGCATCCAGAAGATCAAGAGCAGTTCATCGATTGGATCGATGAAGGTCGGCTATCGTAGGCTTCGGAGAGGAGCCAACACTCCAAAAGGGCATATCAAGATCAGGGGCTTCATGTGGACTCATCATAGAGGCTGGACATATGTTCGGCTGCAGCACGATGCAGAAGCAATTTTTTGGTGGATCCAAATTACGGTAATCATCTATCCATGCACAGGTACTATGCTCTGAACATAAATCGATCAGTAAATGCAATTTGCTGATCTATTATATTTTATTTTTCTAATGCATATTAACATGTTAAAGATCCTAAAGTAGAATTTTATGATTAAATCATAGCATGCAATAAATTGATGTAGATTAAGTTAGCTTCCACTGTCATTTTTTTGAAAAGATTTTGAAAAGCATGCTTAGAACCCTGTTAGGTTTTCTTTAGAAAGAAGGAGAGTCCATCCGAGCTTACGTCAGCTGCTTTAATGCTGCTGCATTGGAGGTCCAGAACTTGGATCAGTTTGTAACCATAGTCGCACTGAAGGACGGTCTTCAGAATAATGATCTTCTATCCTTCCTAGAATGGAAGTATCTCAGAGATTTTGCTGATATGTTGGCCCGGGCTGAAGGTTATGCTTGGATGGAGGAGGCCTTCAAATTAAAGGATGATGAGACTGCGAGAGAGTGGCAAGCGAGTGAATCCAGCAACCCCGCACCTGAAAGAAAGCCAAGCGAAGTTCGACCGTTGATAAGAGCGCGATGTTGTCGTCAAGACACCATGTTTATCAATTTAATTTGACTTTTTAAAATAATTAAAAATAGATAGAAAGTAGTGAGTCAGATCAAATTCATAGAAAAGATAGTGTTTTAGTTTTGAAATCATTGATTTTTAGAAAAAAAAGAAAAAAAATTTTGAAGTCAAAAAATAAATAAAGAGCAAAAATTAAATAGTATGAAATAATAAACTTGGTACTAAGATCTACTAGTTAGATCTTAGCATCTACTTGTAGTAAAATAAAAAGCAATAATTAAAGTATATAAATTAAATTATAATAAAAATAAAAAGCTAAAATTAAAGTGCATAAAAATAAAATTTGTATTAATTAAAATTTTAAAATTTAAATACATAAAATTTAAAAAGAAAAGAAAAAGAAATTAAAAATTAAAATAGGCTAATCTCTGATCTTGCATTGGCATTAGCGGAAAGATGATGTAGAAGCCCAGCTCTTTCTTTCGACACCAGTTGCCTCGAAGCAGCCATTAACCAAAGCCTGGCTCTATTTTATACTAAAACTTCACCTCAACTGAAGATAATGAATTCTAGAGGCTTGAGATCTTATTTATAGATGTTGGAGGGTTGGAGGATTTGTTGTTGGGCAATGTGGGACTAAGAAAAAATTTTAATTATCAAAATTAAAAAAACTCCTAATGTAAATCAAATTAAAAAAGTTTTGGATGAATTCTATTGCTTTAAGTAAAATTTGGCCATCATATGGGATCAAACGGTCCAAAAAATGTCAAAATCGGATGTGTATAAGCTCAGATCAGGTCGGATTAAGTTTTAGCCATCCGATCATGTTAATCAGAAGAAAATCTGATCATTGATCAGAGTTCTGGGTGTCCTGATCACCGTCGAGAGCTTTATGGACTATCGGATCTGAGTTTAGAGTCAGCACTGCCATCTGATCATGTAGATGAGCTTGATGGAGTTTGAATTAAATCTGGAACCAACCACCATCATCTAATCTTGACCGCAAGTGACCGTAGCCATCCGATCATGCACTTACTATTCCCATGGACTGTATAGACCAAGTATACCATAGACTGCAACCAATCACAGCTTGTCTTTGCCACTTGAAATGATGAAAATACCTCATGAGCCACGATAGATTTTTTATAAATTTTTAAGGATCTAGGTCCACCACGTGGCAGTATGTGATTCGCTGTTTTCTATTGAGCTAGTGGTCCATACTTGGATCATGGACTAGCTGATGGCTTCTACAGCTGATTTGGCTTTAACGGCTTAGCTTGTGGAGTGAGCCATTTTTTTATTATTTTATTTTTTAAAAAAAATTCATATCTAGTCCATTTTAGCTCTAATTTGCTTCAAACTTATTTCATTATGATAAAAAATAAGTTCTTTTCATTGATAATAATATTTTATTTTTATTTTTATTATTTTTTAATTAATAAAAATATTAATTTCTTAAAAATATGTATAAATTAATTATTAATTTTTAAAAATAAATATAAATTAATAAATTAATTAATAATTTTATTGATGAATTTATGGTACTTATCACATCTCCCAACTTAAGCTTTGCTCATCCTCGAGTGAAGAAAGAATTTAGTTTTAGATATCTTTTAATTTTAGAGTTTCAAATTTTATCTAAGTAGTTTGTAAAATGACCATTGATATTCAGTAGAGTATAAGTAAGACATATTATTGGGATATTAATACTTACCAATAGAAAAATTAAGTAAAAAATATCAAATTTTTTTAAATTTTTTCTAAATCATCCTATCTTTATCTCTGATTTGTCTAAACTTTCATATGGGCAAGTGTATTTGCTACTTCTATTCTTTATTTATTAATTTTTTTTATTTATATTGCCTACTTTCTGATATGAATATCATTGCTTACTTAGGCAACGAGATCCAATTACTCGGTGGAAAACCAATGTGCTTCTTTTTATTTTTTTAATATTATACCACTATTGAGTATCTTAATCCCTTAAGCTTTCTATTTGATCCATGTAGCGAGTCTTGGGCCAATGACTTCCAAATCAGTTGACTTTAGAGCACTAGATATAGAATATTCCTCGAGCTTACTAGCTCGAATCAAATAGACTATGAGTTAAGACTAGTTTTACATCGAGCTTCTTCATCCTTTCCATCTTTTGATGTGAAACTCAATGCTTTCTTAGACAAAGAGGCTCAGTTACTCAATGAGAAGTATTTGAAAACTATTTTATTAAAATAAATTTTTTATATGAAGAAACATATAGTTATCTTATACAAGTCCATAAAAGGATGCTAGTAGAAAAAATTAGAAATGCTCAAAAAAAAAAAAATTTTATGTTCTAGACTTAACTCTTTATTAGATTTTCTTAATACTTTCCTCAATATCTCATAATTCTCTGATCTATGCATCAATTTTCTTTTAAAAATGCTTAGTTCAATTCAATTCATAAGCATAATTAAATGTCTAAATACTAAATACTAACTTTTTTGAGGATTTAAAAAATTAAAAATTTTATTATTATTATTCTCCCAACTTAATTGACATTATCCTCAATGGAGAAGAAAAAATAAAGGATGTAATAAAAAACATGAAAGAATATACATGACTTAATGTATTTTTGGTCCAACACATGCCTTTAAAAATTTGGGCTCTCCCTCTAACTTATTTAACATGTCCTAAAAAGAAAATAAACTAAAAATAAATAAATTAGATGAAAGAACTAAATATTGGGTTGCCTCTCAACAAGCGCTAAGTTTACCATTTTCAGTCAGACATAATGCAGCTTACTATCCTATATCAAATATTGAATTGATAAATTCCAATGATTTTGGATTGCCAATCTCAGAAAGATAGTTTATGATTTCTTTATTGATGAATTTATTTTTAATTTTGGGAACATAGTTTGTGATCCCATTCTCAGACCCTTGTTTTTCAAGATTTTCTCCTATTTGTTCTTCTAAAATACTCATGAATTAAGTTTTTATATTAGGAGTTGAGTTTAACATACTGCGTACTGGAAGGATGACTAAAGATGGATTTAATTCTGAAGATAAATTAATATGATCTCGTTTAAATAATTTCATTGGCTTTTCATTGCATGCCTCTTGATTTTTGTTAAAAGAATCGGCTTCTAGGGTTGAAGGGAATAGAACTTAAGGTTTATAGGACTTTGGTAAATCATCCACTCTCTTCTTTCCTTTATCAATCTCATTTAAACTGAAACTAGCATCAGTACTAGTTTCAGACTTAGGTTCTTCTATGTGGTTAGCTTCAGTACTAACCTATTCCTCAATATTTTTATTTTGACTAGCATTAGTACTAGCCTCTCTCACCTGATCTTGGTATGGGTCCATAGGAATCCTATAACTTTTAAGTTCAAAAATTACTTTGGCATTATTAAATTGGGGATTCTTAAGTGAGACATTGAATTGATAACTTGGTCTAGGTGGTTGGTGGATATTAGGTGGATTATTTATAGAATTTATAATTGGTAGGCTGGGTAATTGAGCTAGTTCTCTCCTCATGTTAGACTCAGCTAGTTATCCAATTTGAGCTTCTAGCCTGACGATAGATTGCTGTTGAGTCAAAATTAGTTATTGAAGTTGGTTAAATCTATCGTCAGCTAGATTGGTCTATTGAGGAGGTGGGTATGATGGCTGATTATAATTCAATGACTGAGCAGATTGACTAGGCTGACCATTATTATAGGCATAATTTTGATATTGGGGTCTAATAGATAGAATTTGGGTCTAAGCCTGAGTCTGTTGGGATATCCAAGAAAAATTAGGATGGTTCCTCCAATCTAGGTTATATGGATTTGAAAAAGGGTCACTAAAAGATTTGGAGTAGCTTTGAGCAGCTCAAAATTATTCTTGGATAAAAGATAAAAATTATGCAGCCATAGGATATTCACTCACATGATGGATTGGGCTAGCATAGATTAAACAAATCTTCTGATAATTGAAAGGTGGTGTATATTGTACAGGAGTTTGTTGACCTAGGTTTAGGAATTGATCTAATTTTTGGGCAAGAAGATCTACTTTATTTAATTTTTAGGCTATTAGGTTCAGGTCAACCTTAGAACTAAGTTCTGGATGTTTGATCTCATACATTCCTGCCCATTTTTTATAAAAAATTGATCATTCATAAGAAAATAGTGAGGCATGGTTAATCGAATTTTCACTTAGAGTTTCAAATAGTGTGTAAGCTTCATCCTCACTTTTGCTCATGAATGTACCTCCACAGGATGCATCTACCAATTGTCTATACTGATCTTCTAAACCCTCATAGAAAGCTTAAATTATTTGCCACTTAGATAGACCATGGTGTGTGTATTTTCTAATAAGTTTCTTAAGTCTCTCTCATGACTCATGAATTTGTTCTCCTGGAAGCTGAGCAAATCTAGTGATAGCTCACCTCATAATGTTGGTTCGGTCTATGGGATAAAATTTCTTAAGAAATTTACTTTGTAATTCAGTCTAAGTTTTAATTGCTCTCACTATTATGCTAAGCCAATACTTGGCTTTATCTTTTAATGATAAAAAAAATAAAATTAGTCTAAGGGTACCCTCAGTTAAATTTTGAATCCTCATTGTAGAGCAGATTTCTAAAAATTCATCCAAATGCTTATAAGGATCTTCATTGATTCTTTCATAGAAAAATGGGAGCATCTGGATTATGGTCGACTTGATCTCATAGTGGATAGCATGGATTTCAAGTAATTAGATATAAGTTGATGGATTATAGATGAAAGAAATAAAATATTCCTTCATCTGTCTAGGTGGTTCTCTAAAATTTTTAGCCATTTGGTTATTGGATTTAATACGATTCAGCCTTTCAATTTTATGATTGGATTCAACTAGATCAGGTAAAGTGATTTCTTACCGTGTATGTATTAGTGCAACCCTAATGTGTGGTTCAAAATTTTTTTAGAATTTTTTAATTATTTTTTATATTTTTTAATTTTTTAATTATTTTATTTATTTAATTATTATTTTTAATTTAATTTAATATAATTATTATTTTTAATATTTTTTAGTTAGTTTAATTTAATTTAATTTTTATTTTATTTTATTTTTAGAGGAGAAAGAAAGAAAAGTTCTAAAGAAGAGATCCTAAGAAGTTCTAGAGCTAAGAAAAGAGAGAAGAATTAGTTTTAATTAGGTTTAATATTAGTTAGCAATCAAGTTGGTCAATCAATCATGTCTAAGAGTTATCCTAGATCTAGACAGCTCTTAACTACCAAGGTCATCTTCAAGTCCTCCAAGTATAGGATCAGCCAATCAACTGATCAGATAAGTATAAAGTCGATGGAAGTCTCCCTATTGCTTGCCTTAGATACTAATTATGCTTGACCAGGTAAGCTAACGAAATCAATTAAGTAACCACCTTCCTTCGGATCCAATCATCCCTGAACCACTTTTTTAGACATAAGTTAAATTGACTAACCCTAATTCGGTCCAACTTTTAGGATTCTTTATCCTAATGAGCTCGAGTTTTTAGGGCTGATGTCTAATTGATTTTAATTTAAGGGCTTAGGTCAATGCAGGATGCTAGTTGGTTGTTTGTGGGCCAAGAAAGGATGATCAAATCTCCACCTTATTTTGTTTAATTGGATATTGTCCTTAAGTTGATTTAACATGAATATGCATAAAAAATTTTTCAAGCAAGGGGTTTTATGCAATTTAAACTAGATGCATGCAACTAATTGAGTTTTGAGAAGCTTACCTTACCTCTAGCAATCACCAAAAGAAATAAAAATAAAAAAAAAATAATATGATGCATGCTATAAGCAATTAGGGTTTCTACTCTTGACATGAAGTTTTTATTTAAGCAATTAGGATTTCTACTCTTGACATGAAGCATTTAATTAGATTTAAGTGGATAATTTTTAAATTATTTTTAAAATTTTTTTAAAAAAAAGGAGATCTAAGGTTAGGATTGATCTCATCAAACAAGATTAAATGATTTTTTTTCTTAATTTTTTTCTTCTTTTATCTTTTTTTCTGCAAAATAAATAAATAAAAGTTAGTAAGCAATATTTATAAAAAAAATATTTATAATTAATTTATAAAAAAATTAAAAAAATTAATAAAAAATAGCATCTATTTCTTCTCCGACAATGATGCCAAAAATTTAATAAGAGCGCGATGTTGTCGTTAAGATACTATATTTATCAGTTTAATCCAACTTTTTAAAATAATTAAAAATAGATAAAAAATAGTGAGTCGGGTCGAATCTACAAAAAAGATAGTATTTTAGTTTTAAAATTTTTAATTTTGGAAAAAAAAAAAAAAAAATTTGAAGTCGAAAAATAAATAAAGAGCAAAAATTAAATAGTATGGAATAATAAACTTGGTACTAAGATCTACTAGTTAGATCTTAGCATCTACTTGTAGTAAAAAAAATATAATAATTAAAGTATAAAAATTAAATTATAATAAAAATAAAAAGCTAAAATTAAAGGGCATAAAAATAAAATTTATATTAATTAAAATTTTAGAATTTAAATACATAAAATTTAAAAAGAAAATAAAAAAAAATTAAAAATTAAAATAGGTTGATCTCTGATCTTGGATCGGCGTTGGTAGAAAGATAGTGTAGAAATCCAGCTCTTCCTCACGGCACCAGTTACCTTGAAGCAGCCATTAACCAAAGCCTGGCTCTATCCTGTATCAAAGCTTCACCGTAATCGAAGATAATGAATTCTGGAGGCCTAGGATCTTATTTATAGGTGTTGAAGGGTTGGAGGATTTATTGCTGGGCAATGTGGGACTAAGGAGAAGTTTTAATCATCAAAATTGAAGAAATTTTGATGAAAATTGGATTAAAAAGAGTCCTGAACGAATTCTATTGCTTTGAGTGAAATTTGGCCGTCAAATGGGATCAAACGGTCCAAAAAATGCCAAAATCGAATGTGTGTAAGCCTAGATCAAGTCGGATTAAGTTTTGGCCATTCGATTACGTTAATCAGGAGAAAATATGATCGTTGATCAGAGTTTTGGATGTCCTGATCACCGTCGGGAGCTTCGTGGACCAACGGATCTGAGTTTGGAGTCAGCGCTGTCGTCTGATCGTGCAAATAAGCTTGATGAAGTTTGAATTAAACCTGGAACCAACCACCACCATCCGATCTTGACCGCAAGCGATCGTAGCCATCCGATCACACACTTACTATTTTTATGGACCGCGTAGACCGAGTATATCATAGATCACAGCCAATCACAACTTGTCTTTGCCACTTGAAATGATGAAAATATCCCATGAGTCGCGATAGATTTTTTATAAACCTTAATAGTCTAGGTCCATCACGTGGCAGCATGTGATTCGCTGTCTTCCACTGAGCTAGCGGTCCATGCCTGGATCATGGACCGACTGATGGCTTCTGCAGCTAAGTTGGCTTTGACGACTTGGCTTGGCTTGGTGGCTTGGCTTGTAGAGTCAGTTGAGCCATTTTTCTTTTGATTTTAATTTTTTTAAAAAAATTCATATCTAGTCCATTTTAGCTTCAATTTGCTTTAAACTTATTTCATTATGATCAAAAAAATAAGCTCTTTTCATTGATAATAATATTTTATTTTTTAATTATTTTTTAATTAATAAAAATATTAATTTTTTAAAAATATGTATAAATTGATTATTAATTTTTAAAAATAAAGATAAATTAATTAATAAATTAATATTTTTATTGATAAATTTATGGTACTTATCAGTCATGCTTCTGAACTCCTTTCGAGCGCAGACGAGCCCGAACCCCTCCTTGAGCTCGTTGATAGAGAACTCCAGATGGAAGGATCCAGCGGAACTTTCCTCTTAGAAGATTCAATAACTATGCTTCCTTGAATTTCTCAAAGACTCAGGTGCTGATGGAGATAAGGGAGCAACTGCCAGGGTCAGAAAGGATGCGGACTCATCCAGCCAAGCATAATCCCAACAAGTACTGCCTCTACCATCGTGACCATGGCCACAACATTGAGGAGTGCATCCAGCTTCAGGATGAGATCAAAACATTGATTAGAAGGGGTTTGCTGGATCGATTTATCAGGCACCGATCGGAGAGAAGAGAAGATCGTCCAAGAGCCCCATTACAGTCTGAACCATCTCGGTGGGATAAGCTGCAAGGAGATCGGCCCCCTTTGGAATCATCAATGCTATCGCTGGGGGATGTTAGTGAGGGGAGGCCAATGAATCGATGGAGTTGGTAAAAAAGCAGCGAACTGAAGAGCCCATCATTTTCACAAAAGAAGATGCCTAGGAAGTTCAGCTTTCACATAATGATGCAGTTATAGTCACTTTAAATATTGTTGATTATGATATACGTCATATTTTAATTGATAATGATAGCTCTGCTGATGTCTTATTTTATGATGCTTTTCTAAAATGTCCATATCTAATAATAGGATGGATCCGATGAATTCTCTATTAGTAGGATTCATGGGTGATGCAATATTAGTGGAAGGAATAATAACATTGCCTATGATAGCTAGCCAATACCTAAGGCAATCTAAGGCACAAGTCAATTTTTTAGTAATCAAAGCCCCTTCTGTCTACAATGCAATCCTTAGCCAACTTGGTTTATGTTGGGGATGAACCTCGCTCCCACCGAAGTCTAGTCCAATGCTCAGGCTGGTGCAATCAGTAGTCATGGAAGGATTTCAGCAGACGAGCCTTAGCCGAACTCCTTCAGCTGGCCGAACTATTAAAGAGGCCGAGCTCATCCGGCCGAACTCCTCAGTGGTCGTCCCTCGGTCGAACTCCTCAGCGGCTGTCCCTCGGTCGAACTCCTCAGCAGCCAAACTCCTAAGCAGCCAAACTCCGGTTGGACTCCTCCCAGACATCCCCTTGATCGGACTTCTCCAAGAGCCGGACTCCTCCCAGGCACCTCCTTCGGTCGGATTCCTGGATCCCTCATTCAGACGAACCCCTACGAAAGCCGAACTCCTTCCGGGCCCCTTCAGCTATTGTTCCTCTCGGACGACCCTCTCCAGCCATATTCGCTTCGGGTGTCCGAACTCCTTCGAAATGGATACACGTCAAAGCTCTTTGACCCTTCATTCGGCTTCGAGTGGCTTAATATCAAGGCAGTTGCAGTCATCACCATCAGTCCGTTGCAGGCGACAGTGACCCAATACCAGGCGGTGATGGCTATCACCATCAACTCATTGCAGGCGGCACTGCAGATGGCGCCTTCCCCTGGGACTGACTCCATCGGACCTCGAGCAGTCTGCCACCATGTGGCTACAGCCATCACCATCAAGCTCTACCTATAAAAAGGACCCTCCAGATACGCTAACTCTAATCTTTAAGCTTTAAGCTCTCCACTCCTCTAAGCTCAACGAAACTCATTCCTGTTGGCCAGAACTGACTTGATCGTCGAAGGGTCCTACCGGAGCCACCCCCCATCGGCTCCGAATGGGATTTTGTTTTATAGGTCTCCAACGGCGACCTCATTGGCCTCCACTCCAACCTGATTCCGACGATGATTAATTTCTGCACCAATAGATTGGTGCTAGAAGGAGGGCTTGAACCTTCAAGGTTCCCTTGTTCTTAAAGGAGTGCTCGACGACGATTTTTCTCTTCCCTCTCCGAATATCTCTCTTCTTCCTCTCTAGAGTTCTTTTTCGAAGAAAAAATGTCTCCCAGGAGAGATTCAACTCGGTGATCGGCGACTTCCATGGTCCGATCCCGTCCAGATCCGTCCGCTCCCGCTCTAGCCCTGGCAGCTCAAGTTCCATCCATGGCTGCAGAGCAGTTCAACCTGCTCGTCCAGCAGGTTCGTGGCCTCATGGAGGCGGTGCAGGCAGTGTAGGCCATGCATCAACAGGCCCTGGCACCAGCTCAACCAACGCGGGACTCCCCAGAGCCATATGGTCCGGTCCAGGAATGGCCAACTTGGGCTACCCAACCCCTGATCCTCGAAAGGGGAAGGCAAAGGAGGGAGAGCCCCTACTCAGACCATGGCTCAACCCAGGGGGAAGCTTCGCACCCGCTCTACCTGAAAATCTTGGAGATCAAAGATCGTGAAGATCTCTTGGATCAAAGGCTCTTAAAAATGAGCTGATGAATTGATGAACTTCGTCACACTCCCTCCTCACATGGTAATGGCATTTGTACTGACCCTCCCTTTTCGTAGAAAATTATGCAGAAATTGGTCCCGCCAAACTTCAAGCTCCTGCAGCTCGAGAGTTACGATGGGACCACCGATCCGATCGACCATCTAGAAGTCTTTCGAACAATGATGCTGCTCCACGGCACGCCAGACGCCATCTTGTGTCGAGCTTTCCTCTCTACCCTTAAGGGAGCTGTCAGAAATTGGTACTCGATGCTTAAGTCGAGTACCATCTTATCGTTTGACCAGATGAGCCAACAGTTCATGTCCCACTTCGTCAGTAGTAGATGGCCGCACTGAGGTTTGGATTTCTTGATGGCCATCAGACAGAAGGAGGGGGAACCCATCTAGGCTTATGTAACCCGATTTAACACTGTTGCATTGGAAGTCCAAAATCTAGACCAATCAGTCGCCATGGCCACCCTCAAGGGCGGCCTTCAAAAGAATGACTTGCTATTCTCCCTGGAAAAGAAGTATCCCAGAGATTTTGCTGACATGCTAGCTCAGGCTGAAAGTTATGCTCGAGCAGAGGAGGCCTTCGAGGCCAAAGACAATGAAGCCAACGACAAGCAGCGAATCGGTGGGCCAGGCAGGCCCGCCAAAGAAGAGAAGCAGAATGAAGCTCGGCCACATTCTCGGACTCCTGGTTACAGGCGAGCCCAAACTCTCCCTCGAGCTCGGAGGCAGGGAAGCCCCGATGGAAGGGCATGCCGAAGTTCTCCCCGATGATGATTCCACAACTACGCCCCCCTTAACGCCCCGAAAGCCTAAGTACTGATGGAGATCAAGGAACGGCTTTCGAGATCGGAGAGAATGCACTCCCGTCCCAGCAAGTGCAACCCCAACAAGTTCTGCCTTTACCGTCGTGACCACAGTCACGACACCAAGGAGTGTATCCAACTCTAGGACGAGATTGAAAAGCTCGTCAGGCGAGGTAGACTTGGCCGATTCCTATGGAGACAACTTGAAGAGTGGGAAGATCGACTGAGGGCATTACCATCGAGTGGGAGAAACTAGCAAGAAGATCAACCGCCTCTCAGTGTCATTAACACTATCTTGGGGGACTTCAACAAGGAGAGGCCGATGGATCCCAGGGATCAGTGAAGAGGTGGAGGACCGTAGAACTCATGACCTTTACCGACATGGACGGCTAGGGGATCCAATTTCCGCATAATGATGCAGTTGTAATTTCTTTGAACATTACTGACTACGATGTACGCCGCATTTTGGTGGATAATGGAAACTCGATCAACGTATTATTTTATGATGCCTTCTCAAGAATGTCCCTACCCGATGACCGCTTAGGGCCTATGAATTTTCCGCTGGTAGGATTTACTGACAGCACCGTACCAGTCGAAGGCATAATAACTTTGACTGTAACGGCAGGGCAACACCCGAAATTGGCCAAAGCGTAGGTCAATTTTCTAGTCGTGAGGACTCCATCCGCCTATAATGCAATTCTCGGCCGATCTGGTCTAAATGCACTTCGGGCGGCGGTGTCAACCTATTATTTGAAGATGAAGTTCTCGATGAGTCATGGGATCGGAGAGGTCAGGGGAGACCAGGCTCCGACGAGGCACTGCTACTTAATCGCTCTGCATAAGGAAGAAAGGTCCGACCCTTATTTTGTTGACAGACTAGATGTCTGTGATGACCTCACTGAGGAGCGGGGCGAGCCTGAGGAGGATCTCGTCTCTGTGCCTTTAAATGATAAAAACTTGGAGCACACGGTGCAGATCGGCTCCAACTTGACAGACGAGGTTCGGGAGCAGCTCGTTGCCTACCTCAAGAGAAATGCGGACGTCTTCACCTAGACCCCTACGGACATGCTAGGGATTGATGCTGAGGTCATGGAACATCGACAGGCCATCGATCCGAGGCACCGATCGATAAAAGAAAAGATGCGCCATCATGCCCCGGAGAGGCAAAAAGCAATCGCCGAAGAAGGTTTCACAGGAGGCAGAATGAAGTTTGGCCGCATTCACGACATCCCCAGCACAACCGAGGCCGAACTCTCCCTCGAACTCATCATCAAGGAAGGCGCTACAAAGATTTCATAGGAGGTGTAATGAAGTTCGACCGCATTCACGACCACCCCAGTGCGAGCGAGGCCACCGAACTCCCCCTCGAACTCGTCATCAAGGAAGGCCCTACAAAGATTTCACGGGAGGTGTAATGAAGTTCGGCCGTGTTCATGACCACCCCAGCGTGAGCGAGGCCACCGAACTCCCCCTCGAACTCATCATCAAGGAAGCCCTGACAAAGGGGCATGAAGTTCTCCCGCAGGTTTCACAAGAGGATGGAATGAAGTTCGATCGTGCTTACGACCTCTCCAGCGCAAGCAAGGCCCAAACTCCTCGACCTCGCCACCAAGAAAACCCCGACAGAAGGGCGCAAAGAAGTCCTCCTCCCAAAAGATTTTGCGACAACGTCTCCCGCAACGCTCCTCGAACTCAAATTCTCATGGAAGTTAAGAACCAGCTACCAAGACTAGAAGGGCTACAGCCTCCCCCAAACATGCATGATCGAAGCAAGTAATGCCTCTACCATCGTGACCACGGCCATGACACTGAAGAATACATTCAGCTCTGAGATAAAATTGAGGAGCTCGTTAGAAAGGGGTGGCTGGGTAAATTCCTCCGACGCCAGTCTAAACCAAGAGAAGATTGGCTAAGAGCGCTGCCATAGCCAGAAACGACAAGGAGGTCAGCCGCCTCATGGTTGGGAGGAGCTTGGTACTTCAGCGGGCTGTCATCTCCCAGCGACAAAGCTAAGAGAAGCTTGCTCCAAATTGAGAAGGGCAGCATGAGATAGAGGAGGTTGTCCGACCCGGGACTTGCTGCCCGAGGAAATCCGAAGGAACAATGCTCTCACAACCCTAAAATGGGGATGTGCTGTGAGTAACTTTTCCTCGATAAAATTCTCCCCCTTCAATAATATTGATTTTGGGCGCAAAAACTATGTGATGATAGGAAAGAAATAAGCGAAAGTGGCCCATTAAAAATAAAAGGAGAATCTCATCCTAACGTGAGCAAAGTCGAAGGCCTCATTCACCCTAGACAAGATGGGGGGAGAAGCACTGACGATGGTTCGAATGTGCCCCCACAGCCCATTAGGAATAGGAGGAGAACCTCATCCTAATGCGAGAAAAGTTGAAGGCCTCGTTCACCTTAGATGAGATGGGAGGAGCACGGACGATGTCCGAATGTGCCCCCACAGCCTATTAGGAATAGGAGGAGAATCTCATCCTAAACGCATGCAAAGTCGAAGGCCTCGTTCACCTTAGACGAGATGGGAGGAGAAAGTACGGACGACGGTCTGAATATGCTCCCACAGCCCATTAGGAATAGGAGGAGAACCTCATCCTAAATGCGAGCAAAGTCGAAGGCCTCGTTCACCCTAGATGAGATGGGGGGAGAAGCACGGACGACTATCCGAATGTGCCCCCATAGCCCATTAGGAACAGGAGGAGAACCTCATCCTAAACGCGAGCAAAGTAGAAGGCCTATTCACCTTAGATGAGATGGAGGGAGAAGCACGGACGATGGTCCGAATGTGCCCCCACAGCCCGTTAGGAATAGGAGGAGAACCTCATCCTAAATACGAGCAAAGTCGAAGGCCTCATTCACCTTAGATGAGATGGGGGGAAGAAGCACAGACGATGGTTCGAATATGCCCCCACAGTCCGTTAGGAATAGGAGGAGAACCTCATTCTAAATGCGAGCAAAGTTGAAGACCTCGTTCACCTTAGACGAGATGGGGGGAGAAGCATGGACGATAGTCCGAATGTACCCCCACAGCCCATTAGGAATAGGAGGAGAACATCATCCTAAATGCGAGCAAAGTCGAAGGCCTCGTTCACCCTAGATGAGATGGGGGGAGAAGCACGGACGATGATCCGAATGTGCCCCCATAGTCCGTTAGGAATAGGAGGAGAATCTCATCCTAATGTGAGAAAAGTCGAAGGTCTCGTTCACCTTAGATGAGATGGAGAGAAAAGCATGGATGATGGTCCGAATGTGCCCCCATAGTCCATTAGAAATAGGAGGAGAACCTCGTCCTAACACGAGCAAAGTCGAAGGCCTCATTCACCTTAGACGAGATGGATGAAGAAGCATGGACGATGGTCCGAATGTGCCCCCACAGCCCGTTAGGAATAGGAGGAGAACCTCATCCTAAATGCGAGTAAAGTCGAAGGCCTCGTTCACCCTAGACGAGATGGGGGGAGAAGCATGGACGATGGTCTAAATGTGCCCCCATAGTTCGTTAGGAATAGGAGGAGAACCTCATCCTAATGTGGGCAAAGTTGAAGGCCTCGTTCACCTTAGACGAGATGGGGGAAGAAGCATGGACGACGGTCTGAATGTGCCCCCACAGCCTGTTAGGAATAGGAGGAGAACCTCATCCTAAATGCGAGCAAAGTTCGAAGGCCTCATTCACCTTAGATGAGATGGGGGAGAAGCACGGACGACGGTCCGAATGTACCCCCATAGCCCATTAGGAATAGAAGGAGAACCTTATCCTAAACGTGAGCAAAATTGAAGGCCTTGTTCACCTTAGATGAGATGAAGGGAGAAGCACGGACGACGGTCTGAATGTGCCCCCATAGCCCATTAGGAAACAGAAGGAGAACCTCATCCTAAACATGAGCAAAGTCGAAGGCCTCGTTCACCCTAGACGAGATGGGGGGAGACTCATCCTAATGCTAGCAAAGTCGAAGGCCTCATTCATCCTAGACGAGATGGGAGGAGAGGCACGAACGATGGTCCGAATGTACCACCATGGTCCATTAGGAACAAGAGGAGAACCTCATCCTAACATGAGCAAAGTTCAAGTCCGAGCTCTAAAGTCTGCAGGAGATAAGATCTCTTCCAAGCGATCAAGCCAACCTCGATCGTAGGAGACAAAATCTCCCCCAAGTGCCTGCATCAACCTCGGCCAAAGCGCTCAAGACAATCTTGGCCAGAGCGCCCGAGGCAACCTCGGCTAGAGATAAGATCTCTTTCGAGTGACCACGTCAACCCCAGCTGCAGATCAGATCTCTTCCGAGCATCCGTATTAACCTCAATCATAGAAAATGAGAGCTCCCCTGAGTCAACCTCGACTGTAGGAGAGGAGATCCCCCTCGAGTCAGTCTCGATTGTTGGTGACAATATCGCCCCCAAGGAGCTTAACCTCTGACCTCGACTGTAGGGGGCAAGATCTACTTCAACCTCGACTGGAGATGAGATCTTCCCTAGGCTTCAACTTTAGCATCAACTTTGGCTAGAGATGAGACCACCCCCGAGCTTCAACTTGAACTAGCACGGAGCCTAGAAGAGGACTTCGGCAGTCACCTTTTCTGCACTCCCTTCCTTCGAGTTTTGAACTCGAAAGTAGGGGGACTATTATTGGGGATGAACCCCGCTCCCGCCGAAGTCTAGTCCAATGCTCAGGCTGGTGCAGCCGATAGTCATGGAAGGATTTTAGCAGACGAGCCTTAGTCGAACTCCTTCAGCTGGCCAAACTCTTAAAGAGGTCGAGCTCATCCGACCGAACTCCTCAGCGGTCATCCCTTAACCGAACTCTTCAGCGGCTATCCCTCGGTCGAACTCCTCAACTGTCGTCCCTCGGCCGAACTCCTCAGCGGCTGTCCCTCGGTCGAACTCCTCAATGGCCAAACTCCTCAGCAATCGAACTCTGGTCGGACTCCTCCCAAACATCCCCTCGACCGAACTTCTCTAAGAGCCGAACTCCTCTCAAGCACCTCCTTCGGTCGGATTTTTGGATCCCTCATTCAGACGAACCCCTATGGAAGCTGAACTTCTTTCGAGCTCCTTCAGCTATTGTTCCTCTCGAGTGACCCTCTCCAATCATATTCCCTTCGAAAGTCTGAACTCCTCCGAAATGAGTACACGTCAAAGCTCTTCGATCCTTCATTCGGTCCCGAGTGGCTCAGTATCAAGGCAGTTGTAGCCATCACCATCAGTATGCTGTAGGCGACAGCAATCCGCTACCAAGCGATGATGGCTGTCACCGTCAACCCATTATAGGTGGCACTACAGATGGTGCCTTCCTCCGAGACTGACTCCGTCGAACCTCGAGCGGCCTGCCACCATGCGGCTACAGCCATCACCATCAAGCTCCGCCTATAAAAAGGATCCTTCAGATACGCTAACTCTAATATCTAAGCTTTAAGATCTCCTCTCCTTCTCTAAGCTCAGCGGAACTCATTCCCAAGCACTCCATTTCTATTGACCAGAGCTGATTTGATCGTCGGAGGATCCTACCGGAGCCACCCCCCACCGGCTCTGGATGGGACTTTATTTTGCAGATCTCCGACGGTGACCTCATCGGCCTCCACTCCAGCTGATTTCGACGATGATCAATTTTTGCACTAACAGATTGGTGCTAGAAGGACTGATCGTCGGATTAAAGATAGCAAGAAAATTAAAAGTAGATCGACTTCAAGTCTACAGCGATTCCCAGCTGGTGGTCGGCCAAGTTAGCGACAGCTATGAAGCATGGGAGGAAAGCATGATGAGATACCTCGAGAAAGTGAGAAATTTGACTCCGACCTTCGACAGTTTTGACATTCAACATATTCCAAGGGTGGAAAATGCAAGAGCCGATCTTCTCTCCAAGTTGGCCACTTTAGCCCCAACTGAACTACCTAAAGGAGTATTTTTGGAGACTCTGAAGTATCCAATCTCGGAGGAACCTCAAGTCATCCTGCAGATGAAATTTGAGCCAAGCTGGATCGACCTGTTGGTTGCTTACCTCAGGGAGGAGGTCCTTCCTCATGATCCGAAAGAAGCTCGGAAGCTCAAGAATCAGGCTTTCCGTTACGTTTTACATGAAGGCAGGTTGTATAAGAGGTCATACTCCCTCCCACTGCTGAGATGTCTCAGACCTTTGGAGGCCAACCTCGTACTGTGGGAGGTGCACGAAGGACTCTACGGAGGTAACATAGGAGCCAGGTCTCTATCACAAAGACTACTTCGATAAGGGTACTACTGGCCGACCCTATTTCACGATTCCATCAAATATGTGAGAAAGTGCGATCGTTGTCAGAAGAACGCCAACGTACAAAGGCAGCCGACATCCAATCTTGCTCCGCTAAGCACACCTTGGCCATTTACGCAATGGGGAATAGATACACTCGGCCCCTTTCCGATGGCGTTTGGGCAGCGGAAGTTCCTCCTGATCGCGATTGACTATTTCACCAAGTGGGTCGAAACCGAACCACTAGCAAAAATTACCAAGGCCAAGGTGTAGGACTTCATCTAGAAGTCACTAGTCTGTCGATTCGGTCTGCTTCGAACCCTTATAATCGATAATGGGTGACAGTTCATCGGGGCAAGGTTCGTCGAGTTCTGCGAAGGACTAAACATCTTCCACCGCTTCACATCGGTGGCTCACCCATAGGCCAATGGAAAAGCTGAGGTGACCAACCGAATCCTACTATAAGATATCAAAGCGAGTCTCAACAGGACAAAGGGGGCCTGGGTGGACGAACTCTACCACATCCTCTGGGCATACCGAACTACACAGAGGGTGCCGATCGAAAAAACACCCTTCACCTTGGCCTTCGGCATGGAGGCAGTTATCCCGATCGAGCTCAAGCTCCCATCTGCACGAGTTGTGGGCTTTAATAAGCAGCACAACCCTCAGGACCTCAGAGTCGACCTCGACCTGTTGGACGAAAAAAGGGAGGAAGCCCGCATTCGAATGGTAGCCTATAAACGGAAGGTGGCTTGGTACTACAACTCCAGAGTTAGAAACAAGATGTTCAGAGTGGGGGACTTAGTGCTCCGATGAGCCACTGTCTCTCAGCCTCAGAGTCAGAGAAAACTCGTCCCTAATTGGGAAGGCCTGTATGATGTGGTGGAGGTTATCCGGCCCGGTACTTATCGCCTGAAGGAGCTCGGAGGGATGATGCTTCCACGACCTTGGAACTCAGAAAATCTGAGGATGTATTACCAGTAATCTCCATTCAGTAAAGCTGCTTCATTTCTGCATTATTATTCTCTGGTGCAAAAACTGTGGTGACAAGGATGAAGCAGTCGATAGTTGCTGTGTTAGAAACTGAAGGAGAACCTTGTCCTAACACGAGTAGGTCAAAGATCTTCAACCTCGACTGCAGGAGATAAGATCTTCCTCGGGACAACCTCGACCGCAGGAGATAAGATCTTCCTCGAGGCAACCTCGACTGCAGAAGATGAGATCTCCCCTGAGGGTCCGGGCCGACCTCGACTGCAAGAGATAAGATCTCCTTCGAAGCAAACTTGGCTGTAGGAGATAAGATCTCCCCCGAGCACCTGCATCAACCTCGACTGTCAGAGATAAGATCTCCTCCGAGGCAAGTTCGGTCGTAGGAGATAAGATCTCTCCTGAAGCAAACTCGACTGTAGGAGATAAGATCTCCCCTGAGGTAACCTCGACTGTAAGAGATAAGATCTCCCCTGAGAGTCCGAGCCGACCTCGGCTGCAGGAGATAAGATCTCCCTCGAAGTAAGCTCGGCTGTACGAGATAAGATCTCCCCCGAGCGTCCGCATCAACCTCGGCTGCAGGAGATAAAATCTCCCCCAAGGCAAGGTTGGCCGTAGGAGATAAGATCTCCCCCAAGGCAACCTCGACTGCAGGAGATGAGATCTCTCTCCTGAGGGTCCGGGCCAACCTTGGCTGCAGGAGATAAGATCTCCCCCGAAGCAAACACGACTGCAGGAGATAAGATCTCTCCAAGCGCCCACATCAACCTCGACTGCAGGAGATAAGATCTTCTCTGAGGGTCCGAGCCGACCTCGGTTGCAGGAGATAAGATCTCTCCCGAAATAAACTCGGCTGTAGGAAATAAGATCTCCCCCGAGCACCTGCATCAACCTCGGCTACAGAAAATAAGATCTCCCCTAAGGTAACCTCGACTGCAGGAGATAAGATCTCTTCTAAGGGTCTGGACCGATCTCGATTGTAGGAGATAAGATCTCCCCCAAAGCAAACTCGACTGCAGAAGATAAGATCTTCCTCGAGGCGAACTCAACCATAGGAGACAAGATCTTCTCCGAAGTAACCTCGGTTGTAGGAGATAAGATCTCCCCCGAAGCAAACTCGACTATAGGAGATAAGATCTCCTCCGAGCATCCGCATCAACCTCGGCTGCAGAAGATAAGTTCTCTCCCGAGGCAAACTCAGCTGTAGGAGATAAGATCTCCTCTGGGGCAATCTCAATTATAGGAGATAAGATTTCTCCTGGGGCAAGCTCAACCGTAGGAGATAAGATCTCCCCCGAAGCAACCTCGACTGTAGGAGATAAGATCTTCTCTGAGGGTTCGGGCCAACCTCGGCTGTAGGAGATGAGATCTCCTCCGAAGCAAACTCGGCTGTAGGAGATAAGATCTCCCCCAAACGTCCGCATCAACCTGGGCTATAGGAGATAAGATCTCTCCCGAGGTGAGCTTGACCGCAGGAGATAAGATCTCCCCCGAAGCAACCTCGACTGTAGGAGATAAGATCTCTCTCGAAGCAAACTCAGCTGTAGAAGATAAGATCTCCCCCAAGCGCCCGTATCAACCTCGGCTGCAGGAGATAAAATCTCTTCCGAGGCAAACCTCGACTGCAAGAGATAAGATCTCCCCCAGGGCAAGCTCGACCGTCGGAGATAAGATCTCTCCTGAGGCAACCTCGACTGTAGGAGATAAGATCTCCCCTGAGGGTCCGGATCGACCTCGACTGTAGGAGATGAGATCTCTTCCGAAGCAAACTCGGCTGTAGAAGATAAGATCTCTCCCGAGCGCCCACATCAACCTCGGCTGTAGGAGATAAGATCTCTTTCGAGGCAACTTCAACTACAGGAGATAAGATCTCTTTCGAGGCAACCTCGACTGTAGGAGATAAGATCTCTCTTGAGGCAACCTTGACTGCAGGAGATAAGATCTCCCCCGAGGCAACCTCGACCGCAGGAGATGAGATCTCCCCAGAGGGTCCAAACCAACCTCGGCTGTGGGAGATAATATCGCCCCCGAGGAGCTTAACCTTCGATCTCGGCCACCAGAGACGGGATCAACTTCAACCTCGACTAAAGAAGAGATCTTCCCGAGTTTCCACTTCAAACAGATGCAGAGCCCGAAAAAGGACTTCGGCGGTCGCTTGTTTTGGTACTCCCTTCCTCCAAATTTTGAACTCGAGAGTGGGGGGACTATTGTTGGAGATGAACCCCGCTCCCACCGAAGTCTAGTCCAATGCTCAGGCTAGTGCAATCGATAGTCATGGAAGGATTTCAGCAGACGAGCCTTAGCCGAACTCCTTTAGCTGGTCGAACTCTTAAAGAGGTCGAGCTCATCTGACCGAACTCCTCAACGGTCGTCCCTCGGCCAAACTCCTCAGCGGTCGTCCCTCGATCGAACTTCTTAGAGGCTATCCCTCGGTCGAACTCCTCAACGGCCAAACTCCTCAGCAGTCGAACTCTGGTCGGACTCCTCCCAGGCACCTCCTTCGGTCGGATTTCTGGATCCCTCATTCAGACGAACCCCTATGGAAGCCGAACTCCTTCCGAGCCCCTTTAACTATTGTTCCTCCCGGATGATCCTCTCCAGCCATATTTTCTTCGAGAGTTAGAACTCGTCCAAAATGGATACACGTCAAAGCTCTTCGACCCTTCATTCTACCCCGAGTGGCTCAGTATCAAGGCAGCTGCAGCCATCACCATTAGTCCACTGTAGACGACAGCGATCCGCTACCAGATGGTGATGGCATCACCGTCAATCCATTATAGGCGACACTGCAGATGGTGCCTTTCCTTGGGACTGACTCCATCGGACCTCGAGCGGCCCACCATCATGCGGCTACAGCTGTCTCCATCAAGCTCCGCCTATAAAAAGAATCCTCCAGATACACTAACTCTAGGCTCAAAACTCTCCTCTCCTTCTTTAAGCTCGACGGAACTCATTCCTGAGCACTCCATTCCTGTTGGCCAGAGCTGACTTGATCGTCGGAGGGTCCTGCCAGAGCCACCCTCCACCGGCTCCGAACGAGACTTTATTTTACAGGTCTTCAACGGTGACCCCATCCACCTCTGCTCCAGTCGGATCCGACGACAACCAGTTTCTGCGTCAACAGTTTGAATGCACTTTGAGCTAGGATTTTTACTTATTATCTGAAAATGAAGTTTCCAACAAGGCATGGGGTCGGAAAAGTCAGAAGAGATCAAGCATTAGCTCGGCACTGCTATAATATTGCCTTACAGGGAGGAAAGTCAGCAGATCCTTATTCGGTGGATGGGCTTAATACTCATGATGACTTATCTGAAGAAAGAGGAGAATCCATCAACGACCTTGAAGAGATCCCTTTGAATAATGTGAATGAAGAACATATTGTGAAGATTGGCTCGAATGTAAAAGGAGAAGTCAAAAAGTAGCTCATCACATTCTTGCAAAGCAATGCTGATGTCTTCGCCTGGACACCTACAGACATGCCCAAGATTGATGCAGAGGTCATGAAACACCGCCTAGGTGTGGACCTTAAATGACGACTAGTAAAATAGAAAAAATATAGTTTTGCACCAGAGAGGTAGAAGGCTATAATGGATGAGGTCGACAAGCTCCTTAAGATGGAATTCATTCGAGAAGTGCTTTATCCGAACTAGATTGCAAATATTGTTCTTGTTAAAAAAGCAAATGGCAAGTGGAGGATGTATATAGACTTCATAAATTTAAACACAGTCTGCTCAAAAGATAGCTATCCTATGCCCAGGATTGATCAACTGATGGATGCAACTTCAGGACATGAACTCCTCACCTTCATGGATGCTTTCTCTAGATATATTCAAATCCGGATGGCACCATAGGATGAGGAGAAGACTGCTTTTATTACTAACCATGGTCTTTATTGTTATAGGGTCATGTCCTTTGGACTTAAAAATGCAGGAGCAATCTATCAGCATTTGATAAATAAGATCTTTAAAGAGCAGATCGATCGAAACATGAAAGTCTATATAGATGATATGCTGGTTAAAAGTCAATCTTCACCAAATCACATTGCCGATCTTGAGGAGACCTTTAGCACCCTCCAAAAATATAAGATGAAGTCGAATCCTATAAAATGCGCTTTCGGAGTAACCTCGAGAAAGTTTCTGGAGTTCATAGTGTCAAGCTATGGCATCGAGGCTAATCCAGAGAAGATCGAAGCCATCCAAAAAATGACTGCCTCAAAAATAATAAAAGAGATTCAATGCCTCATAGGCAAGGTGGCGGCCCTAAATCACAGCGTATCAAGGTCAGTGGAGCATTGCATGCCCTTCTTCCAAGTACTTAAGTAGCCCAAGAACTTCAACTAGACTTCTGAGTGTCAGTGGGCTCTTGAAGAATTGAAGAGCTATCTCAGTTTGCCTCCACTACTAGCCAAACCTGAACCTAGGGAAGAGCTGCTCTTATACCTTATTATATCTTCCATAGCAATTGGAGCCATATTGGTCAGGAAAAAAGCTAAAGTTCAGAAGCCGATATACTATATAAGTAGAGTCTTAAGAGATACAGAAACAAAATATACTAAATTAGAAAAACTAACCTATGCCTAGTTGATTACAACCAGGAAACTCCAGCCTTATTTTTAGGGGCACACAATTACTCTCTTCACTAATCAACCCATCAAGATAGTTCTTCATCAACCTGATACCTCTAGCAGAGTGGCAAAGTGGGTGATTGAGTTAATCAAATTTGACATTTGTTTCCAACCTCAGCCATCCATTGAAGCTCAAATACTGACCGATTTCATAGTGGAATGCACTATTTCGGAGGAGACTAAACCAGAGCACCAAAAAATTTTTATCCCTGGCTCTCATGAAGAGAAGGCTGATCTCCCTAAAAACTTTTAGGTACTGTATATGGATGGTTCATCCAATGCTTCCAAAGCAAGTGTGGGCTTGATCCTCATCAATCCGAAAGAAGTTGTAGTGGAGTATGCATTATGCTTTGACTTTTCCACTACTAACAATGGAGCAGAGTATGAAGCCTTACTTGCAGGACTAAGGATAGCCAAAGAGTTAAAAGTACAGCATCTGAAGATTTACAGTGACTTTCAGCTAGTGGTGGAATAAGTCAGTAACTCCTTTGAAGCCCAAGAGGAAAGTATGAAAAAGTACTTAGAAAGAGTGAAGAGTTTGACTTCGGCCTTTGACAATTTTGATATCCAGTAAATTTCTAGGGTGGAGAACACCAGAGCCAACCTTCTCTCTAGGCTAGCTATCATAGCCCCATATGAACTACCATGAGAAGTCCTTTTCAAAGTCCTGCAGCATCCAAGTTCGAAGAAGTCTCAGGCAATGATGTAAGTTGATCATGAGCCCAACTAGATCGACCCATTGATTGCTTATCTTAAGGAAGGAACTCTTCCTAAATATTAGAAAGAAGCTCGGAAGCTAAGAAATCAAGCTTTCTGCTATATTTTACATGAAAACAAGTTGTATAAGAGGTCATACTCATTACCACTTCTCAAGTGTTTTCGACCTTTAGAAGCCAACTATGCCTTGAGGAAGGTTCACAAAGGAATTTGTAGTAATCATCTGGGGGTAAGATCTTTGTCACATAAGTTATTCCGTCAATGATACTATTGGCCAACAATGCATCAAGATGCGGTGGATTATGTGAGAAAATATGATAGGTGTCAGAGAAACACAAACATTCAGAGACAGCCTGCTTCACAGCTCATGCCACTAAGAGCCTCCTAGCCATTCGCCCAATGAAAAATGGATATACTCAGACCTTTTCCCATGGCTTTTGGGCAGCGAAAGTTTCTGCTGGTGGTAGTGGATTATTTTACTAAGTGGGTTGAAACCAAATCTTTGATAAAGATTACTGAAGCCAAAGTGCAGGACTTCGTCTGAAAGTCAATTATTTACAGGTTTGGTCTACCTCAGATGATAATCACTGATAATGGGCATTAGTTCGCAGATGTGAAGTTCACTGAGTTCTGCGAAGATCTGAATATATCTTACCACTTCACATCAGTAGCTCATCCGTAAGCAAATAGTGAGGCAGAAATAACTAATAGAACATTGCTTCAAGGGATAAAGGCCAGGCTGGAAAAAGCAAAAGGAACCTAGGTGGACGAACTCTATCACGTACTCTAGGCTTACAAAACCACTCAAAGATTGTCAATAGGAGAAACCTCTTTTGCATTAGCTTTAGGGACAGAGGCAGTCATTCTCGTTAAGCTTGAACTTTCTTCAGTGCAAGTTGAAGCTTTTAGTGAGCAGAACAATTCTCAAGACCTTAGGGCAAATCTCAATTTGTTAGAAGAAAAATGAGAGAAAGCTTAAATCTGAATGGCAGCCTGCAAGTAGAAAGTAGTCATTACTATAACTAAAGGGTCAAAACCAAGCACTACTACAAAAAGGAGCTACGGCAGCGATTTTTGAAACCGCTACAATAGAGTCTATGGTAGCGGTTCTAAAGAACCGCTGTAATAGGTCTGACCTATGATAATGATTATAATGAACCGTAATAAACTGTTGCCATAGGTCGGACCTATGATCATGGTTCTTTATAACTGCTGTCAAAGGTCGGACCTATTACAGCAGTTCTTTAAAATCGCTGCCATACCTTTTTAGTATTTTTGCTCTAAATATTATATAATTTTAAAATTTAATTTTCATCTTCATTATTTATTATTTAAATAATTATCATTAGAGTGTTGTCACAAAAAGTCACTTCGATCCGATGGTCCTAGCTTCATCAATCAAAAAAAATTGATTTCGATGATCACGTACGACGACGCGATCATCTGATAGATGGAGACCTTCGATCGATTTAAAAATTTGCAACAATATTTTTAATGATATTTATAGTATACTATCAAAGTTTTACTTCAATCAGATATTGTTATCATGGTCAATTTAGTATGGGATGATTTTGATCGTTAAATAAGAAATAAGCAATCAAAAGGCCAAATAATGTTCGATTATGAGATAATTCTTTTCATAAATGATCTTGTCTACTACTTTAATCATTTTTATGGTGGTGATTATAAAATTTAACTCATGGGTCTATGAATGATCCAAAACTATATGTCACTTGATAACCATTCTTAAACTCCGTTGATAGTTATGCTCGTGCTTTTATAATATCTGCTTAATGTGAATAGTTCATACAAAAATAATTAAAATTTTATGATCATCATCATATAAAATTATTAAAATTATAGCAAAGATCATTTAACTAAAAAAATATCTCATAATCAGACGCTTTTTTGCCCTTTGATCATCTATTTCTAATTTAACAACCGAAATAATTCCATACTAAAATGACCATAATAACGATATCTAATTAAACTAAAACTTTAATAGTATGCTATAAATATCATCAATATTGTTATAGATTTTTAGACCGATCGAAAGTCTCCATCTATCAGATCATTGCGTCATCGTTTGTGATTGTCGAAATCAAATTTTTTTGATCGATGAAGCTAGGGCCATCGGATCGAGGCGATCTTTTATGATGATACTCTAACGATAATTATTTAGATAATGAATGATAAAGATGGATATTAAATTTTAAAATTATATAATATTTAAAGTAAAAATTAATTTTTAATCTATGGCAATGGTTACTTAAACCGCTGCCATAGGTCTACGGCAATGATTCGAAAACTACTATCATAGACCTATGGCAGTGGTTCAAAAATCACTACCGTCGATTAGGTTAAAATTTATCCCAAATTGGTTCCCTCCCATGTGCTCTACTCTCTCTATCTCCCTCCCTGCTCTCCACCATTGGTGAGACCCCACCCCTCTCCTTCCCCAGCTGGCACCGCCCCTCTTGCCCCCCCCCCCGTTCGCCCCCGCCTCTCGATGCCCCCCTCCTCCCCGCTCGCCCCCCCATCCTTGGCTGCCCTCTTCTCTCGGCCCCTCCCCACCCCTCTCCAATCGTTCCCCCAACCCCCACCACCCCTACCTCCTGGGCCGCCCCTCCCCCTCACCATGCACCCCCCTCTGCCAGCCGCGCCACCCCCACCTCTCGGGCCGTCCCTTCCCATCACCGTGCACCCCCTGCCCCCCATCCCCGACTGCTCCTGCCTCTCGGTGCCCCCTACTCCTCTCTCCGCTCAACCCCCCAACCCCTGCCACTCCCACCCCCCGGGCCACCCCCCTCCCCCAACCTCTCCATCACGGTAACCCCCAGGCCGCCTCTCCCTCTCTCTCCCCTCTTTCTATCTCTTTCCTCTTTCTCTTTCTCTCTCTTTTTTCTATCTCACTATCTTGCTTTTATTTCGCAGGTTACCTCTAGCACCGTCGTCTTCCTCTAGCACCGTCGCCGACGATCCTCGAAACTTTCGATACGATCCCCTCTCCATAATCATAGGTATAATTTTTTTTTTATTTTATAGTATTATTTATTAATTATTTATAATATTTATAATAAATTTTATAATATTTATAATAAATATTATAAATATTTATTATAAATATTATAATTATCTACATGTCAAAGGTTTTGGGCTGTGCCGTTGTGGTAGCCTTGGACCATGTCATGTCAACAGTCGTAGACAGCTCTTGGGCCATGCCAATCAATAAGAAAATTATTGTCGATGAATTTTAGGCCATGTTGGTGGTCGTGAGCTGTACTGGCCACAAGAGAACCCTCATCCCTATCGGTGGGTTCTGGGCCATGCCCTCAGCCATAGGTCATGCCAGTCGATAAGAAAATCATTGCCGATAGGTTTTGGACCATGTCGATGGTCATGAGCTGTGTCGATCGCTAAGAGAACCCTCACCCCCACTGGTGGGTTTTGGGCCATGCCCGCGATCGTAGGCCATATCGATCGATAAGAAAATCATTGCCAGTAGGTTCTGGACCATATCGGCAGCTATGAGCTATGCCGATTGCTAAGAGAATCAACATCCCCACCTGTGGGTTTTGGGCCATGCCTGCGGTTGTAGGCCATGCCGATCGATAAGAAAATCATTGCCAATAGGTTCTGAGCCATGTTGATGGTTGTGAACTATGCCGGCTGCTAAGAGAACCCTCATCCCCACCGATGGGTTTCGGGTCATGCCCATGACCGTAGGCCTTGCTGGATGCTAAGAGAACCCCCAACTACTAATAGAAAGTAAAATTATTTATTGCTCATCCTTAATTATTTATGAATGTAATTCATATTATAAAATTTATTGCATAATATTTTTTGGATGTTTATATTTTATTGCTTTTGTTTATTGCATTGCATAATGATAGACCCATCAATTAATTAGTGTACATAATCTCCGACATTCGTACATTTATATGTAATTATACAGATGAGAGAATTATATACAATGATCAATTGATTGTCCAATTTGGATTGTTTAAAAATTATAAATAATTCTATAGGTAATTACAGTAATCAAACGATATGCTAAGAATTTTGAATAAAATTTTGGATGGTATTTTTCTTTTGTTCTTTCTATATGAGAGAACTAAGAAGAAATGCTGCCAAAATTTTATTTGATCCTTATTGTATATCGTTTGATTACTGTAATGAACCTATAGAATTAATGCAATTATTGAATGGGATAGGACCTATCTTTACTTATTAGTTGGTGATAGGATGCATTTATTGCATATCTAAAACTGATATTTAATATGAGTTTCGCACATAATATTTATTTTAATTCCTATTTATGATGTATTTTTTATTTATAATGCATATTTATTTATAATGCATTAGTATATAATTTAAGTTCTATACATGATTTAATTGTAGTATCATCATTTTAAAATAGATAAGGGATGGATGAAGTTTAGTAGACTCTCATCAGAATATGAAGCTAGACTTCAAAAATTTGTTGACTTTGCTATAAAAAATTTGGAGACCGTAGACTGATCCAATATCCTTGTAAAAAGTGTATGGGTGGGCCATAGCTACCTCATCAAGATGTCAATGATCACCTCACTATTTATGGCTTTAAAATCGGTTATGAAATTTGTTGGGACCAACATGGTGAGGGCAGGCCGCAAGGAGGGGATCAACATGATGGGGGAGTGGAACAAATGGTTCATGATATTTTTTTATTTATTGGCTACAATGACGATGCATCTACATCCATGCCTGATCCCATGGTTGATGGAATGATAAATAGTGAGGATGTAGAGAAGGTCCGCAAGTTGATGGAGGATGCTAATATTCTATTGTATCCTGGATGTGAAAAGATGGCGAAGCTAGAGTTTTTAATCTGGTTGTATTATGTGAAATATTTCAATGGGTTTAGTAATAATGGAGTGAACTGCATACTAGAGCTTTTGGAGGACATTCTTTCGGACGATGCATAAATTCAAAAGAATAATTATGAGGCATCGAAGATTATTAAATAACTGAGCTTTACTTACACCAAAATACATACATGTTCTAATGATTGCATGTTCTATTGGGAGAGGGATGTCAACCAAAATGGGTGCACGAGGTATGGTTATCAAGATGAAAATAGAATAAAGATGGCACATCGACTCATGTACCTCAAAAGTTGATGTGGTACTTTTATTTGATTTTGAGACTACAAAAGTTGTTTATATCGACAAAAACATTGAACGACATGAGATGGCACGAAGAGGACCAAATAAAAGATGATGCATTGAGGCATCCAGCCGATGGAGAGGCATGGCAAAAGTTTAATGAATTATATCCTAACTTCGCATAAGAGATACGTAATATGAGATTGGGCTTGTCGTGCAATGATTTTAACCCATTCAAGCATATGAATACCATTCATAGTGTATGGCCAATATTTATTCATGTTTACAACCTCCCACCATGAATGTGTATGAAAAAATTCTTTGCTTTCATGATAGCTCTCATCCCTAGATTTATGGAGGTAGGTAATGATATTGATATTTATTTGCAGCCTCTTATTGCCAAGCTAAAATAGTTATGGAACATTCAAGGTATTTTAACTTTTGATGCTTTGCTGAATGAGTCATTCTTCATACGCACAGTGCTTTTATGGACAATAAATAACTTTTCAGCCTATGCTCTAATGTTGGATTGGACCATCAAAGATGAGCTAGCATGTTCGATTTATAGAAAAAATATTCGATCTAGAAGGTTGACATATCGAAGAAGCTTTAGCTATATGGGGTATCGACGTTTCTTTCGTCAAAACCATATCCATACAAAAGGGATGCACGCTCCTTTGATGGCACTGTTGAAAAAGGTGAGGCACCTAGCTGGATGTCTAAGAGTGATATACTAAGAGAGTTGAATGGTCTCAGTGTTGAATTTAGGAAAGATGATCCGATTGATAGTAAGAAGAGGAAGCGTCAATCAAAGAAAGATGACACATACTTTAATTGGAGGAAAAAAAGCATCTTCTTTGACTTTCTATATTGAGAGACAAACTTATTGCACCACTGCTTAGATGTAATGCATATTGAAAAGAATATGTGCGAGCTCCTATTAGCAACAATCTTAAATATCAAAGATAAGATCAAGGATGATCTAAATTTTTGATTTGACTTGAAAACATAGGATATTAGAAGATCACTCCATCCAGAGCTGGTAAGAGGAGAATAGTGGAAGCTCTCTCATGCATGCTATGTTATAAATGCCTCCAAATGGTTCACATTTTTTCATACGTTGGAGAACATAAAGATCCTAGATAGATACTCAAGCAATATATCATAGCGTGTGAATAGTAAGAAAATCAAACTTGGAGGATTGAAGACTCATGATTATCATGTACTGATGTAGGAATTGATCCCCAAAGCTATTCGCTGCGTATTGCTAAAAAATGTCAGAATGGCTGTTATTCATTTTTGCAACTTTTACAGAGATATTTGTGCAAAGAGGTTGCTTAAGAAAGACGTAAAGAAAATGAAGGCAATGATGGTGACTATATTATGTGATGTGGAGAAGATATTTCCACCATTATTTTTCATGGTTATGATACATCTTACCATGCACCTTATGGGGGAAGTTGCACTTGGAGGCCCAATGTTCTGTCGATGGATGTATCCTACTGAGAGGAATATTCAAATTCTGAAATCTTATGTAAAAATTATGAATTGCCTAGAGGAATCCATAGCAGAGGATCCATAGTAGAAGGTTATTTGGGTTAAGAGTGCATAGATTTTTGTACCATATACTTAAACAAGCTCGAGATATGTCGTAATCGATCAATGAGAAATTAGAATTATCAATATGAGCCAATTAAGCCTGCATTTGAGTCTATTCCATAGCTAGGTGGATTTTTCACTTCATACTGTCTCACTGATTTAAGCATAAGGAAAGAGATAAGGCGCACTGCTACGTGCTTTTCAACTATGATGTCATTGAGCCATATATAAGATGAGTCACTCAGCCTTATTTATTTCATAATAATTAGAAGAAAATATTCAATTACATCTAAATTTATTCTTTGTGCATGCAGCAAATACAAGGAGGTCATAAGAGTAAAATATGGTGCTCTAAGTATGTGGAAGAAAGAGAAAATGCATGGCAAAAAAAATTTTGAATGGTTCAAAGATTATGTAAGTGATTATATATTCTTGCCTTGTGCAACTTATTTGAACATGTTTACTTATTAGGTGTGGAGATTATCGCTCGATAATGTGATTTCTGAAGTGCGTGCTCTTTCAATAGATCCTAATCATATCGTGCGTGAGTATAAATAGCTCATCATTAATGGCTACAGGTTTAATATTCACAATAGATTCGTAAATATGACAACACAAAATAGTGGTATGATATTGAGTGCCACCATTGAGTGTTATGCTAGCTCGAGGGATTCATAGCTTCGTATGGAGGATTTGAACTATTATGGCATGATCAAGAAGATAGTCTTGGACTATTATTCTAAAGAAAGAATTGCATTGATGAAGTGCGATTGATTTGACACCTTATCATAGTTAGGGATGAAGACTGATAAGTGTGGTTTTACTCTCGTTAACATGCAATGCCATCTCTGCACTAAAGAACCATATATAATTGCCTCCCAAGCTAGTCAAGTCTTCTACGTTAGTGATCCCTTGGAGCCTCAATGGGGTATTGTTGTGAGGATGGTGCCTTGGTATATTTTTGATGATACTAAAGTAGATGACGATATTGGACCATGCATGCAAAGTGCTCCTCTAAGACAAAACTTACCTGATACTATCGAGGTCCTAGATATATTTGTTTGGAACGATAGTGATGTCCATATTGTAGATGCCACTAGGCGATGACTTCAACATTCTGGTATAAATATTAGAGTCTATTTATTAATGCCATACTAATATTATTATTCAACATATTATATTGGTTAATGTTCATTAACGTTGCAGATCACGATGGCACCGACATGCCATCTAGCTTTCACCCCCATCTTTCAACGAGTTACATAGAGCATCGCATCTGAGTCGCAGTCAGAGCATACTCCATCCACCTCCGCATCGATTGCCCATAGACCATCAAAATCTACTCTATCAATGGCATCTACTCTATCGACATTTGAGCCTCCACCGTCAGCCACATCTCCGACACATGCTCTGACACCGGCATCTAAGTGTATATTTTTATTATGTTATTTATTTATTTTTTATATAGTATTTATATACTTATATATTTGCATAACGTATTTTCATTATAGGTGTATCATCCAGTAAGATATTTCATGGTCCCACATGCTTGCCGCATATGTGGAACCGCCAATATCAGGTGATGGTGTAGTATGATGCGGAGGAGATGCAAGTAGGAGAGATCGCAAGGAAGATGCATTCCTTTTTCGGAGTACTTGTGAGGCGATCCGACATCATTTCGGTATTGCCCATAAACTGATGATTGATAGATGCTGGTGTCAGAGACCGAAGATGGGAGGAGATATGGATAAGTGTATCTTAATTATATTTATGCATTTGATATATTTACACTTTGTTTGATTAGAATAATTTGGTAACTAATTTTTGATAAGTTTTGTGCAGAGGAGGTACAACCTTTTAGATCATGAGAGGGCTCGAGATGCCTGACTGAAGAAGATTGGAGAATTTTACTAAAGCTACAAGGTCAACCTCTACAGAGGATGGCTCGAGCATCGACGAGACACTCTAGAGGAGCTTGTTTTTTAGATACAGGACTGTCTTCCGAGTCAGTGGGAAGGGATGGTTAGACATTGAAGGAGCCAGGAGTTCAAGATAAAACTTTTAATTTTTAAATTTTTTAATATGCTTAACATTATATTTAAATATTATTTAAATATTTATTATTTATTTGAATACTTGTTAGGCTACCTTCCATCAAACTTGGGAGAATCAAACAGCCCAGGAGTATGCGCACACTCGAGGTCATGAGTTTATGGTCAGTCGTGTGCATAGAGAGATAATAAATTTTAAATCTTTATTTATAAATTAAATTAATATTTTTTTTATATATTTTTAATAAACTAGTCCATTATTATAGCTGATGAGAAAGGAGGTGATGCCCAACCATAGCGAGATCTTTTGATCCAGCCGTATGGACAAAAAGGATAGGCCGATGAATGCCATGATTGAAAGAATTTTTGTAAGAAATAAATATATTAATATATATGATTGGTATTATAACATTTTTTATAAAATTTTATTTGGATTTATAATTATAGGAGCAATTAGATGTGCTCGCGAGTGAGGGCCTAGACACCTCTGGCCCCCATGACTATCTGTCTTAGGTCTTGGGGCCTGAGAACTCTAGGAGGATCCGATGTAGGTCCAAACATACACTGATGACCTACTAGTTTGAGGCAAGCATCTCTTCACATACTTTCGATATCATCAGTCGGAAGCAGCTTGAGGAGGCATTGGCATGGGCAGATCAAGCTACGAAGCAGGCTGTTCATGCTAAGGAGCACACATCTCATCTGGAGGGCATCCTAAGCATCACGTTGACGAGACTCAGCTCGCATTTTGGAGTAGACTTTGCAGGCCTTATGGACATGTTGGCCGATGTTCGAGCTCCAGCTCCTACAGCTCCAGCCCCTCCAGCTCCAACTCCTCTAGCTCATGCTCCATCTCTCGGTGACGACGATGATGATATAGATTTAGGAGACTTCTGATGTATTTTTTAAAAAAAGTATTATAATAAATTTTATTCAATAATAAAATTAGAGCATTTCAAAAATATTTTTATATTTATAATATTTATAAATATTTTTTATTATGTTATATATATCTTTACATTTATTAGGTAAAATATATAAAAAAATAAAAATTTTATATTTTTTATTATTCAAAAGCTATGGTAGCGATTGCAAATCGCTAACATTAACATGCCAAGCGAGGTCGTAAGCCACGTGCCAACCGCTGTATAACACCTATGGCAGCAATTCGAAAACTGCTGCTATAGCTCAGGTCTATGGTAGTGATTCAAAAACCACTGTCATATCTCAGGCCTATGGCAATGATTTGAAAACCGCTGCCATAAGCCCTGTATAGTAGCGATTCTTGTAACCGCTATATTAACCATTGCCATGGGACTACGACGATGGTGATAGTGGCAGCAGTTAGAGAACTGCTGCCATAGGCTATAGCAGCGATTTTTTAGGCTATGATAGTGGATATGAATCGCTGCCATATTTCTGTTCTATAGCAGTAAAGATATTCTAGATAGGAGATCTGGTGCTTCGATGAGCCAATGTTTCATAACCTCAAAATCAAGGAAAGCTTGCATCGAACTGGAAAGGCTCCTATGAAGTCATAGAAGTCATCCAACTGGGAACGTATTACTTAAAGGAGCTCAAAGGGTCGATACTCCTACGATCTTGGAACTCAGAGAACTTGAAAATGTATTATCAATAAGCTTTACCAAATAAAACTTTCTTATTTTCAGTACCCTTGTTCTTTATTGCAAAGTTATATAATGGCAAGGAACGACTTAACCAAAGCAGAAGACCTTCGGTTGTTTAAGATAGGAGGAGGGGTGAGGCCCTTTAAACGACCCTTTTATACTCCAATAATTTTGTTAGGGACAGGAGAAGAACCTTGCCCTAACAAAGAAAGGCCAATCCTGTCAGAAACAGGAGGAGGATCTCATCCTGAAAGGAGAAAAAAGTAAAAACTAATCATGTCAGGAATAGGAGGAGAACCTTATCCTAACATGGATGAAGACCTTCAGTTGTTTAAGATAGGAGAAGGGGAGAGGCCCTTTCAATTGCCCTTTTGTATCCCAATAACATTATTAGGAATAGGAAGAGTACCTTATCTTAACAAAAGAAGGCCAATCTCATTAGGAACAGGAGGAGGATGTTATCCTAATAGGAGGATAAAGTAAAGGCCACCCATATTAGGAATAAAAGGAGAATCTCATCCTGACATGGATGAAAACCTTCAGTTAGTTAACACAGAAGAAGGGGAGAGGCTCTTTCAATGGCCCTTTTATGCCCCAATAACTTTGTTAGGAATAGGAGGAGGACCTCATCCTAACAAAGGAAGGCCAATTCTGTTAGGAATAGGAGGATCTTATCCTGACAGGAGGATAAAGTAAAGACCAACCGTATCAGAAATAGGAAGAGAACCTCATCTTAATACAGATGAAGACCTTCGGTTATTTAAGATAGGAGAAGAGGAGAGGCTCTTTCAATGGCTCTTTTATGCTCTAATAATTTTGTTAGAGAGAGAAGGAGAACCTCATCCAAATAAAGGATGGCCAACCCCATTAAAAATAGAAGGAGGATCTCATCCTGACAAGAGGATAAAGTAAAGACCAACCATATCAGGAACAGGAGGAGAACCTCATCCTGACACAAATGAAGATCTTCGATTATTTAAGATAGAAGGAGAGGAGAGATCCTTTCAATGATCCTTTTGTATCCCAATAACTTTATTACAGACAGGAGGAGAAACTTGTCCTAACAAAGAAAGGCCAACCTTATCAGAAATAGGAGGACCTCATCCTGACAAAAGGATAAAGTAAAGGCCAACCATGTCGGAAACAGAAAGAGAACCTCATCCTGACATGGATGAAGACTTCCAATTATTTAAGACAGGAAGAGGAGAGAGGTCCTTTCAATGGTCCTTTTGTACCCCAATAACTTTGTTGGGGACAGGAGGAGGATCTCGTCCTAATAAAGAAAGACCAACTCCATCAGAAATAGGAGGAGAACCTCATCTTGACAGGAGGATAAAATAAAGGCCAACCAGGAACAAAAGGAGAATCTCATCCTAACACGGATGAAGACCTTCAATTATTTAAGACAGGAGGAGGAAAGAGATCCTTTCAATGATCCTTTTGTGCCGTAATAACTTTGTTAGGAATAGAAGGAGAATCTTGTCCTAACAAAGAAAGACCAATCCCATCAGAAATAGGAGAAGGATCTCATCCTGACAAGAAGATAAAGTAAAGGCCAACCATGTTAGAAACAGGAGGAAAACCTCTTCCTAACATGGATAAAGATCTCTAATTATTTAAGATAGGAAGAGAGAGGCCTTTTCAATAGTCCTTTTATGCTCCATTAACTTTGTTAGGGACAGGAGGAGAACCTCGTCCTAACAAAGGAAGGCCAACTCTCTCAGGAATGGGAGAAGAATCTCATCCTGACAGGAGGATAAAGTAAAGTTCAATCATGCCAGAAATAGAAAGAGAACCTCATCCTGACATGGATGAAGACCTCCGATTGTTTAAGACGGAAGGAGGGAAAAGATCTTTTCAATGATCCTTTTGTGTCCTAATAACTTTATTAGGGATAGAAGGAGAATCTTGTCCTAACAAAGAAAGGCCAACCCCATCAAAAATAAGAGGAGGACCTCGTTCTGATAGGGGAATAAAGTAAAGGCCAACCATGTCAGGAATATGAGAAGATCTTATCCTGAAATTGATGAAAATCTCTGATTATTTAAGACAGAAAGAGAGAAGAGATCCTTTCAATGATCCTTTTATGTTCCAATAACTTTGTTAGGGATAGGAGAAGAATCTCATCCTAATAAAAAAAGACCAATCCTATCAGGATCAGGAGAAGGATCTCATCCTGACAGAGGAATAAAGTAAAAGCCAATCGTATCAGGAATAGAAGGAGAACCTCATCCTAACATGGATGAAGACCTCCGATTGTTTAAGATAGTAGGAGGGAAGAGATTCTTTCAATGATCCTTTTGTGTCCCAATAATTTTGTTAGAGATAGGAGGAGAACCTCATCCTAACAAAAAAAGGTCAACCCCATCAGAAATAGGATAAGGGCCTCGTCCTGATAGAGGGATAAAGTAAAGACAAATCGTGTCAGGAACAAGAGGAGAACCTCAACTGGATGCGAATGAAGACCTCTAATTATTTAAGATAGGAGAAAGGGAGAGGCTCTTTCAATGATCCTTTTGTACTCCAATAACTTTGTTAGAGATAAGAGGAGGATCTCGTCCTAATAAAAAAAGCCAACCCCATCAAGAACAAGAGAAGGATCTCATCCTGACAGGGGGATAAAGTAAAGGCTAGCCGTGTCAGAAATAAGAGGAGAACCTCATCCTGATATGAATGAAGATCTCTGATTATTTAAGATAGGAGGAGGGGAGAGACCCTTTCAATGATCTTTTTATGCCCCAATAACTTTGTTAAGAAAAGAAGGATAATCTCATCCTAACAAATAAAAGCCAACCCCATCAGAAACAGGAGGAGGACCTTATCCTGACATGGGATAAGGTAAAGGCCAATCATATCAGGAACAAAAATTGAATCTCATCCTGATACGGATGAAAATCTTCGATTATTTAAAATAGAAGAGAGATATTTTGATAGCAGTCATTCTGTTAAAAGATGAAATGAAGAAATGGAGAAGCCAATAAGCATCGAATCTACACTAAGCAAAAAGATAGCTGAAGAAATCATCATTTCATTAAAGTTGAAATTCATTACAAAACCAAGGTCTGCAAGACTAGTTACAAAAAAAAGAAGAAGAAGAGAGAGATGAGGTCCTACTCAAAATCAGACTTTGGACTACCAGCTCCAACCATCATAAAAAAGAGTTTTAGACCTTCAACCTCCTCCTCAAGTCTCTATCGAGCCACCAAGCTCTCCCTCAGCATCCTCTCCCATCTTTGCAACTCCTCCTCCATCTCCCTTAGCCTTGTTCTTAGAACTGCAGACTCGGCTTCAACGTCCTTCATGGCATCCTTTTGATACACCATTTGAATCCTCAACTCATGCAGCTCGACCTTATCTTTTTCATGCACCGTGAATAGACTCTCCAGAGTGCCTCTTAAGGAAAGAATTTTCTGTGAAGCCTAGCTCGAGCTGGTTTGAGCTTACTCAATAGTTGTTGCCGAAGTTGGGCAACTTCTCCCTCAGACTTTCAAAGTTGGCATTGAAGATCGACAACTTGATCACACCAATCTCATTTATAATCATTATATGAGTCCTCGGCTACTTGCAACTGATCCTATAATTCGAAGAACCTTTTCGACCAATCCCAACCATACTCAGTCCGACTGGTGGACCATGCCAAACTTTCTTCAAGTATCTGGATCCTTTCTTGCGCAGCCCTTAATTTGACTTCTAGAAAGCTTGCTTTGGCCGTTAAAGTCCATTCCTTATTGCTGTCGAGCTTCTTCATCCACTCTAGCTTCTCTAGTAAATGGCGCTTCTTATTGATGTAATCCATGGCACCCTTTCTATGAACTTGTCGAAGATGAGTAACTTCAATTATGGCTTCAGAATAAAGCTTCTTCAACTTTGAAGCTTGTCCTCTATTTTCTTCAGCTTTCTTTTTCCCCTGATGAACCTCTCTCTTCAAATCCTTAATGATAGGTTTCAGAGGAAGGCCCCGGCATAGTGATGTGGCATCATCAGGAGGAGGTGAGTCATGATTATCCTCGCTATGAGCATTCTAAAATGCAAGCATGCCATAGCAAAAACATAAAAAAAAAAAAATTCTTTTCATTAATTTCAAATGCCCAAATACAAGAAAGAAAAATGAAAAAGAAAATATAAATTAAAGAGGTCTCAGACCTCTGGAGGAGCTGACGAGGAGTCCGACACAGCATTGGTCGGCCCCGGTTCTTTAGCAACAGGTTCGGCAGGAGGGAGATCGGCCACATTGATGGATGGCTCCATTTCATCCTTAGGAGCTCCTCCATATAAGAAATCAAGGTCAAGCTCGGAAAACTTACTGGCCACTCTGTTCTCGCAGAGCTTGAAACCTTTGTTGAAGGCCTCTTGGCCAAATTTAATGTTCAAGTCTCTCATTTTGGAGGAGACCTTAAAGTCCTCTATCGCCCAAGCTACCACCTCTGAGATTTGCATAGAAATTTAGTTCGTCAATCTAAGCTTCAGCTTTTCTCCTCCGCTCTTCCTCCAAGCCAAAAGCGGTCTTCAACTCCTCTGATGCCTCTTTCTCCTTGCGGAGTGTCTCTTGAAGACCCTCGACCTTAATAGACTTTTCTTTCAAAGAGCAGTCAACCTCATCCCTCTCCTTGAGTAGGCACTCAACTTTAGCCTGATGATCTTCTTGGGCCTTCACCAACTTTGACCTCAAGCAGTTCAATGATCTGATGTAGCCAAGCAGTTGATAGCCCATCTATTTAAAAATATATATATGATGATAAAATGGATTGTGCAGATAAGTGAACGTTGAGAAATTTAAAGAGAAAAAGAAGGATGAAATGACTACCTCAAGAAAAGATCCTAATGAATCCTAAGTGCACTGGTCGACATCGGCATCAATGATTCTATCTACAACTTTGGGTATGGTAAATCCGTCGACCAAACCCCTAACGACTTCATAGTTATTGAAGGGATTCTCCCTTATTTCTTCGTCGGAGCTATTAGGTCCATTGTGATAGACCTTCCACTAGGACTTTCTTAGGGCCCTTTTGATCTTTTTTCCCCACCTCTTTCTCTCCTTCGGGAGGAGGCTCTGGAATTTGGGCCTCGATAGGTGGGCTAGATGGCATCGAAGGATTGGCGGCGATAATAGTGCCAAACTCGATAGTGAGAGGAGCTTCGACTTTGGGGGCAATTTCAAGGGCACCCGTGGCACTGATGGGGGCCGTGGAGGTCAGAATGTCAGTCCTTACCTTTTTTAAGCTCTCGTCCGGTGCTTTTTCTTTCCTTTTGTGAGTCGAGAGCCCCCTCGTGAGCATCTCGATCGTCGAGGTGTCCATTTCTGCAATGAAGAAAAGAAGAATATGTCAGAAAAGACAAAGAAGAAGAAGAGGGTAACCCATCAACTTCGGCCATATACTTATTGGATTCAGGAGGCTAAGACCAAGGTTGAATAGAGTTTGTTCTTTTATTAGCTCGAACACAAGAGAAGTTCGAAAATCCTTAAACTGACTCCTGATCCTCTTTGTCTAACTCCAGGGCTCAACGGACTGAGTCCCTTAAATTTTTCCAAGGAGGAAGTCCTAAAAGTAAGATCGGGCAAGAAAAAAGATGAACTTTTCTTTTCAATTATGGATAGAGGAGGGGGCACCCTTGAGCAACCCCTTCTTACCAAATTAGGATAAAATATATCTCCAGTCCTTCATAGTAGAGTGACGCTTGAAAGTAAAGTAAGTTCGAAAGAGTGAAATTGTAGGCTGAACTTTGATGGATATGCAGAGAGCAAGGAATCCTATTATAAATTTAAAGAAGTTCGGCACTATGAAAGCTAAGAAGATATTTAGAAAATAGAATAGACAAAGATAGGAAGAGGGAGCCATAGTCTAGCATGGAAGGCCTCCAAATACAAGTAGAATCGATCTGGAGGAGGGGCGCAAGCTCGGTCGCTCGATCCAAAAAGTTCTAGCTCGTACTTTATAGGTACTCCATACTAGATCCTAATTAGCGATAGGTCTTCAGCAGTCAAGGAGAAAGGGATGGTTTTCGATATGAAGTTTGGCTGAGGTGCTACCCTAGGTTCATCTTCCTTTCTGACCTCAGAGTTTTGAGGGTTTAGGTCAACTAGGTCTCTAGAGCCACTAGACCAAGAAATTTCAAATGACATTCAGATCAAATTAAATCTAGCGAAATCTCCAAAAAAAATTAGGAAAAAGAGGTGGTAAAAACCCAAAAAAGGAAAATGGCAAAACCCACCTAGGAAAACCTTAAGAGATTCTAAAAAATATCGAAAAGCTAAAAATCAAGAGAGCAAGAAGGAGGGACTGATCGAAAAACTCATGAAGAAGACTGAAATGATGAAGGATAGTCGAGAAGAACACCGATGGCCGATGACATCGTGGGAGGATAGAAGCAAGAAGGATGGGATGCTCGGAGGCGATAGAGAATGAAGGAAGGAGAGTGAGAAGAAGTGCAGATGAAGGTGAGAGGCCACAGAAGAAGAAGGGGGTTAAATAGAAGGAAGAGACTAGAGGAAGTTATGATTACAGGATTCCCTCAATTGATCCCAGCCGCCGCGTGTCCCACTGGCCTCTAATGCCTGACAAAATAATTATTGCATCATACGTCGAGCTCCGCACCGAATGAGTCTTCGAGAGAATTAGTCCTCTTAGGTCATTCAACATTAAGCCTGAATGTTAGTTCGAAAGAAGCCAAAAGGTTTTGATTTCCGAATGTGGAAAGCTGATGAAGGACTTTAGGTGCGGTGATTATTCTATATTTCCATCATTCAAAATTCAAACTTGGGAGTATGAAGACAAGTGTTGCGGGTGAAATAAACCCACCAAAGTCCTCAACCATCGGCTCCCATTTTGAAGAGATCTATCGACCTTCTCGACAACAAGTCTAGGCCATAAAACCCATTGAAGATGCATTAAAGGAGAATATGTATTTAATTAGCCTTATTTCTCAACTTAAGATGAATGGCAGGACCCAAGTTTGGCTCTCCCAATCTTGATTGGTGACAAACTTGGAAAATAGTTGTTAACTTCTCCAATCATGCTCCTTTCGGACGAACTCCTTTAGTCACGCTCCTTTTGGACGAACTCCCTTAGTCGCACTCCTCTCGATGACATTTTCTCTAGTCGCAGACCTACTTAATCCCTGCCACGCCTATCAGTGGGAGCCATCCAAGGAAACCTCGTCAAGTCACTGATATATAACAACCGCTCCACAAAGGATGGAGTGCAGAAGCCTCAGATCTCAATTCAGGGGGCATCTACTTATGCACAATCTAGGAAGCTTCTAAACTTCTTGAAGCAAAGAGACGTTGCCCCCCACAAATCCCAGTCGGCCATAAATCCACTGCATACACCAAAGTCTCCAACCTATGTCCGAACTTCGATGAGAAAATCTTCACTACCTACAAGTCACGATAAATAAAGACTCATCCTCCATACAAACTCCACATGGCCTAAGTGGCCCACTACCAGATGGTTATGGCTATCACCATCAGTTTGTTATATGCTCTGTCTATAAAAAAAATTCTTCAGATATGTTTTTTTTCTAAGCTCTCTTTTCCTTTCTGTTACTCTTTTTCTTTATTTTCTTAGCACTCCATTCTAGTTGGCTGGAGAAATAACTTAAGCATCGGAGAATCCTGTCGGAGCCACTAACCTTCAGTTTGGACTTTATTTTGTAGGTTCCATTGGCGGCCTCACCCTCTCAACTCCAACTACCTCCAGCATTCTCATGGATTTTCGCACCAACAAGGCTGTTCTATAAGGATTTCATGAACATTGGAGCTCTTAGCCATATATTGCTCCCTTGGGTTACTTATGGGCTGACTAAATAATTTTTCCTCCTTCCAACTATTAAGTGTAGTAGTTAGTTAATCGACTTGGGTTTCTAGCTTTACTATTGATTGAGTTTGGAAGTGGATAATCTTGGTGCTTATTTCTAGCCCTTCTAACATGTGTAAAATATTCTCTTCAAATGTCGAACTATAAGCACTTAAAGAGGGCTGCTGAATATTTTGATATTGGTACACTATATAAGTTTCCTTCAAATAACTAGGTTCATAGTCAATTACTGGTTGTAGTGTCTCTAAAAAATTTGGATAGTTTTTCCAACCTAGATTATAAGTATTGGGAGAAAATTATAATAAGTAGTTTGGATTTGGGTTTAATAAGTTTGCCCATGCGCAAACTCTCATGATTTATATGCGGCTAGACATTCATAGTTAGTACTCGAACATATGTCACACACATGCAAAGATGATGCAGGAGTGTCTCATATTTAATAGATGGTCAAGTTTCTAGCTAGGACAACTCATCTACCTTATTGTGGATATCTATGGAGTCTCCAACCTCATAGATTCCACCACTATTAGGTTTATACATTGGTGTATAGGGGTCATAGGTATAAGAAGAAGAGGTAAAGTATTCTCTCAATTGACAAAAAGGTGTAGCCATAATTCTAGATTTGTCGGCTCTAAAGGTTCATTCAATTTCAGGATCTAGGAGTTGAATTTCAAATCATGATGAATAATACCCACGTAAATACCTTATAATTATACCTTAGAGCAAACATAGATTTAAGTTTTTATAGATTTTTTTTAAAAAATTAAAAAAAGAAAAAAGAATAAAAGAAATTCTAAAGATGAGAACTTAGAGAGTCCTAAATCTAAGAAATAGATGAGCTGAGTTTTATTAAGTTTTAATGTTTGTGAGTTAGCAATCAAGTTATGTAATCAATCCTAGCTAAAAGTTATCATAAATCTAGATAGCTTCTAATTGCCAAGATAACCTTCGAGCACTCCAAGATCAAGACTGACTAACTGACTTGTTCGGATAAGTATAGGATGTGAGAGGTTTCTTGCTTGTTATTTTTCTTAGATACCAACTGAGTTGGCTAGGTCAGACAACAGAATCAATTAAAAACCACCTTCTTAAACCACTTGCCTTAGACACCAAACAATTAACCAATCCAAACTCGGTCCAACTCTAAGGCTTTCTTGTCCTATTAAGCCCGAGTATTGTAAGGTCAATGTCTAATTGATTTTAGATTAAGATTTAGGTTATGTAGATGCAAGAAAATAACTTATGAGCTAAGAAAGGATGATCAAATTTTTATCTTATCTTATTTAATGGGTTAAACCCTTAAAGTACTTTACGGACATGCAACGCAAATAAAGCAAGATATCCAATCAAAAGTGAGAAACTTTTACTTGTTAGATTTTGTGATTAGGTCTCTAATCTCCTAAATAGCTTATGCGATATCGGTATAAATTTTTTTATTATTTTATTATTTTTTAAATATTATTATTATTATTATTATATTTTATTATTATTTATTAATTTATTATTTTTTTAATTATTTTTTACTATTATTTTTACACTCATGGTCTGATCATGCACTCAATCCTATGGACCTAAATCTGGTCCAAACTCTGATTAGCCCCTATGAGACCCACAAATAAGGGCCTCATAATCGTGAAGGGTTGAACCTCCATCCTAAGACCAAACTGGTCTTAGCTCTAGGACTTACACCTATCCTAGTCTCCTGAAGGCCATTGCCTCCCAAGACTTGGGAGCACTACTAATACTAACAATCTCCATCTTAATTCCCTCAAGCCTTGGCAAACCTCATGTGAGCTGTCTGCACCATCATGTTGCCTCTAGAGCTAGCACCATTCCCTCAAAGCCATCTTGCCTCCTTAGCTGCAACATCGACCTATGCTCTACAGCGCTTAAGACTCATGCTCCAATGCACTCTTGGCCTCGAATTAATGTCCTCCTACTCTGACCCCATGGCTGCAACACCAACCTATGCTCTGTAGTGCACTCAGACAGCTTCCTGTACAAACTCTAGCTCCTCTACCAATCCTCTTCAGTTGCTGTGCACCCTTAAAAATCTTTGGGATGATCGCCTCCTTAGTTAAAGATTTATGCTTGCTTCTTGGCACCATCCTGAATTTTGTAGGATTCCTTCTACTTGGCAGCTACATCACTTTTCTTAGACTTTCTTGGAGAATCCGTAGCATTCTTGTACCGGCACTCATTGCATACCCTGACATGATCTCTTCAGAACTACGCTTGTCCACTTGCATATTTTGCTCCACCTCAAAATTATATATCTCCAGTGCTAATGCTGGGATATTGATCCTCTCTCTGCACCTCTTCATTCTAAACTCGTGTCAAATCCTTTCCACTTGTGAAGGCACCTCTGTCCGATGCTCCATCTGAAATCAAAGTTCATCTGATGCCATAGAAGAACCTGACTCTATAATCGAATCACTTGAGATCAACTACTCAATATTGCACTACTAAGCCTGCCACTACATTTCGATTACTGCCGCTACTCCTTCGAACCCTCCACACTCTACGGACCCTTCCAAAGCCATCTTGGATACACTGCATCCTGCAGACTTCTTCAAAATACATAGGAGCTCATCCAACTCCTCTAACTTAGTGACTGAACCCTAAAAATTTTACCCTTGCACCAACCATTCCCTCAATTTTACCCAGAGGAACTACAGCCGAAACCCTATCTTAGGCTCAAACCCACATATTTCATTTCAAAGCTCGACACCACCTCCTCATAGGTATCCAGATCCTCTCTTGCTGCATACAACCCATGCTCCACCTAAATTGCGACTCTCCTTGGTACCCTTGCAAAAGAAACAACCTAATCCAAGATTAGCCACCCAGCCCTGACTTGCTGAACCTCCACCATCTCTACTCCCATCTTAGATACTCCGCAACTTTATGGGCACCTCCAAAACCATCGAGGACTTTCATCTCCTCTGAACCTATTGCGACTCTCCATGGATCAACCATCTTCATCACCCTAAGGCTCCAACTAATCTTACCATTGAAAGCATCTCAACTACATTTCTAGCCTTCCAGCAAATTGAATAGTTGCTTCTTCAGCTCCACCTCAACCCCGAGCCCTTGAGTAACCTCTCCTCTAACATACCAAATAAAATACACCAATAGCATAGCCTTCACATTTTTGTTTTCAACACCACATGAAGCCACAACCATGAACAACAAAGAGAAAAAGAAATGAAAAAACAAACCTATTTTTTTTCTCTCTTGCCGAAAGCTTCTTCTCTCTCCTACTAGAAGCTTCCAGACTCCTCGACTCCTCCCTACTTCTCGTGTAAAAATAGAATCGACCACTGGCCACCTGCCTCCATGGACCGCTGTTGACCAACCTTTGCCCGCGTAACCATTGGATCCGGGCACCACCACCATCGGATCACCATTGCAGCTCTTGGAACCTTCCAGATTCCTCGACCTTCTTCCTCTTCATCTTGACCAAAATAAAACAGACCACGTGCTGCTGCACCACCACTGGACCACCACTACAGCACGCCATCACTACTGTCGTTCTCATTCCACCATCAGATCGGCATGCCTTTGCTGGATCCGTGCTCTCTGACCAGCTCCCAAGCTTCCACTATGCACACACATCACCACCATCGGATTTGATGCCATAGCGGCACCCACAGCCATCAGACCCCATCGCATTGCTCGGAAGGAGAAGATCTGACCCAATCTTCGCTGCTCCCTCCATCTCTCTGATCCATTACTATAAAAATAGCTTATGGCAGTGCTTACTATGATAGTGGTTTTCGAAATCGCTGCCATAGCATCTACGATAGTGGTTTTTGTTAACCGCTGCTATAGGTCCGATATATAGCAGTGGTTAACGAAAATCGCTGTCATAGGTTGGACCTATAGCAGTGGTTACATAAAACCGCTGCCATAGGTCAATCTATAGCAATGGTTTATTGTAATCGCTACCAAAAGTCAGATCTATAGTAATGGTTAGTAGAAACTGCTGCTATAATCTGATTTATGGCAGTGGTTAATTATAACCACTATCATATTTTTTTTTTAAAATATTATATAATTTTAAAATTTAATGTCCATCTTCATCATTCATTATCTAAATAATTATCATTAGAGTATCGTTGCAAAAGATCACCTCGATCCGATGGCCCTAGCTTCGTCGATCAGAAAAATTTGATTTCGATGATCATGAATGATGATGCAATGATCTGATAGACGGAGATCTTTGATGGATCCAAAAATCTGCAACGATGATTTCGATGATGTTTGTAGCATACTATCAAAGTTTCACTTCAATCGGATATCGTTATCTTGATTAATTTAGCATAGGTTAGTTTCGATAGTTAAATGATAAACGATTGATCAAAGGATCAAACGGTATTAATTATGAGATATTTTTTTTATAAATGATCTTGGCTACTACTTTAATCATTTTTTATGATGGTGATTATAAAATTCAATTTGTGAGATGGAGAATGATCTAAAACTATACGTCTCCTGATAACCATTCTGAAACTTCACTGATTATTATGCTCGTGCTTTTGTAATATCTGCTTAACATGAATAATTTATATGAAAATGATTTAAATTTTACTATCATCGCTATATAAAATATTTAAAATTATAACAAAGATCATTTAACTAAAAAATTATCTCATAATTGGATACCGTTTAACCCTTTGATCACTTATTTCTAATTTAACGGTCAAAATTATTTCATACTAAATTGACTATGATAACGATATTCGATTGAAGTAAAACTTTGATAGTATGCTACAAACATCATCGAGATTATCATTATAGGTTTTTAAATCCATCGAAGGTCTCCATCTATCAGATCATTGCATCATCATTTATGATCGTCGAAATCAAATTTTTCTGATCGATGAAGCTAGGGCCATCGGATCGAGATGACCTTTTATGATAATACTCTAATAATAATTATTTAAATAATAAATGATAAAGATGAATATTAAATTTTAAAATTATATCATATTTATAAAAAAAAAAAATTATTTTCAATCTATGGCAGTGGTTATCAAAAACCGCTGCTATAGATCTACGGTAGCGATTATAGAACTACTGCCGTAGATCTACGGCAGTGATTTTGGATAACCTCTACCATAGATCTATGGCAGCGGTTCGATAACCGCTGTCGTAGGTTAGGTTAAAATTTTTTTAATTTTTTCTTCCCTTCCATTTGCGCTCAATCTCTCTCACTCTCTCTCTCCCCCTCCTCTTCATCGTCGGTGAGGCTCCTCCCCCCGATGGTGTTGCCCCTCCTCTCCCCGGTCGACGTCGCCCCTCCTTTCCCCTCGGCCGATGCCACCCCTCCTTCCCCCTCCATCTCCATCCACCTTGACATCGGCTGCTCAGGGACCTTCACCGTGGGCATCTACTCCATCGATGGCATCTACTCCACCGACGGCATCTACTCCATTGGCAGCTGAGCCTTTACCATCGCAGGCATTTGAGTGTACATTTTTATTCTATTAATAAAACTTTATTTTTTATATAGTATTTGTACACTTATATATTTGTATAACATATTTGCATTGCAGGTGCATCATCCAGTCGAATATTTTACGGTTCCACACATATGGCACACGTGTGGAACCACCAGCATCAGATGATGATGCAGTATGATGTGGAGAGGATGCCGATAGGGGAGACCATGTAGGAGATGTATTTCTTTTTTAAAGTGCTTGTGAGATAGTCGGACATCATTCCCATAGAGCCCAAAGACTGGCGTTTGATGGATACTACCGTCAGGGATCGGGTATGGAAGGAGATATGGATAAGTATGTGCATCTTAGTTATATTTATGCATTTTATATGTTTACACTATATATGTTTGATTAGAATAATTTTATAATTAATTTTTGATAAATTTGTGCAGAGAAGATACGACTTTTTCGATCACGAGAGGGCTCGAGATGCCCGACTGAAAAAAATCGAAGAGTTATATCGGGGTTACAAGGTCAAGCTCCACAGAGGATGGCTCGAGCACCAACGAGATATGCTAGAGAAGCTTATTCCTTGGATACAGGACTGTCCTCCGAGTCAGTGGAAGAGGATGGTTAGACACTAGAAGAGTCAGAAGTTCGAGATAAAATTCCTAACTTTTGAATTTTTTAATATACTTAAAGTTTTATTTAAATATTTTTTAAATATTTATTATTTATTTGAATAGTTGTTAGGCCACCTTCCATCAGAATCGAGAGAACCGTGCAGCCTAGGAGTACACGCACACTCTAGGCCGCGAGTCTATGGCCAGTCATGTGCATAAAGAAGTAATTAATTCTAAATCTTACTAGATAAATTAAATTCATATTTTTTATCATCTTTCTGATAAATTTATTCTTTATTATAGCTGATGAGAGATGGAGTGATGCCCAGTCGTAGCGAGATCTTTCGATCTAACCGCATGGACAAGACAGGTAGGTCGATGAATGTCGCGATCGGGCATATTTTTATAAGTATTAAATATATTAGTACATATTATTAGTATTATAGTATTTTTTATAAAATTTTATTTTAATTTATAATTATAGGATCAGTTTGATGCACTCACGAGCAAGGGCCTGGATACCTCTAGGCCCCATGACCATCTATCTTAGGTCTTGGGGCCTGAGCACTCTGGGAGGATTCGATGCAGGCCCGGATACACATCGAAGAGCTACTGCTTCGAGGCGAGCATCTTCTCATAAACTTTTGGTGTCGTCAGTCGGGAGGAGCTTGAGGAGGCGTTGGCACGGATAGATCATGCTGCGACATGAGTAGATCAGACTGAGGAGTGCGCATCTCATCTGGAGGGCATCGTGAGAGATATGATGTCGACGCTCAGCGCATATTTTGGAGTCACGAACTTGGAGGATATGTTGGCCTACATTCCAGCTCTAGCTCCAGCTCTGACTCCAGCTCCAGCTCCAGCTCTGGCTCCAGCTCCGGCTCCAGCTCTCGATGACGATGATGATGTAGATTTAGGAGACTTTTGATGTATTTTATTTTTTTAAAAAAATATTATAATTAATCTTATTTGGTAATAAAATTTTAGTATTTTAGAATAATTTTTATATTTATTATATTTTCTCATGTTATATATCTATATTTATTAGGTAAAATATATAAAAAAAATAAAAATTTTATTTTTTTTTAATTATTCAAGATCTACGATAGTAGTTTTATAACCGCTGCCATATCCGTGCCAACCACTATCATAGGTCTGATGTCAATGCTACACTAGACCTATAACAACGGTTAAAAAATCACTGCTATAGATTACCTATGACAACGGTTATATAACCGCTGCGATAATTTATGACAGCGGTTACAAAATCGCTGTGATAAGTCGATCTATTGCAGCGGTTTATAAATCATTACAATAGACAATCTATGATAGCAATTCTAACAATCGCTGTCATAGAGCTACGGCGACGGCCATAGTAGCAACGATTAGAAAATCGCTATCATAGCCTATGGAAGCGATTTTTTGGGCTACGGTAGTAGTTTGGTTTTTTGGGCTACGATAGTAGTTACAAACTACTACCGTAGCCTTTTTTTGTAATAGTGACCGGCTTCTATGCATGCATGCCTATCGCTCGCATTTCACCAGCCTCTGCTATCGGTTTGATCACCTCTGCTCGCACACATGCATCATTGCCTGTGTGCCACCATCAGAGTTGATGCCATCGCCATCTGCAATGTTTTAGAAGAAGAAGACTGCCTACCCCCTTCGGATCTCGATCGTCCTGCATGCAATCACCATCGAACCTCCCACGAAAACCGCCTCTACATGCTTGATCGCCAAAATCGACTGCCAGATGCTAGGATCGATGGCCAATCACCAAAATGGCCTTATTGACCTAAGATCGATAACCAATCAGCGGCCGCTAATCGAGAGGAAGAAAGGGGGCCTACCGCCCACCCCCCCATTTTTTTTTTTTTTTTTTGAATCTGAATCACTATTCCTTTCTGCACTAGATCTATTCTTCCTTTACATCTCCTCATTAAGAAGACTCTAATACCAATTATTGTGCTAGATCCTTTGATGTCCTATTGAGGCTGAAGGAAGAGTGGGGCGCGCCTCCTTCCTCCATGCTTGGAGGCACACCCCTTAGGGCACCTTGGTGTGTCAAAGACTAGAAGAGAGAGATGTGGAAGAAAATAACTCTATTGATCTCTTCCTCTTACTTTGGATTTACAATATATATGTATATATATACCTATACATGGACCTAAACTCAATCCATAAAAAATTTCCTAGGCTAACCTAGTCCGAATGCACTCATCCAAACTCATGTACACCCATGGCCTGATTATGCACTCAATCTCATGGATCTAAAATTGGTCTAAACTCTGATTAGCCACTATGAGACCCACAAATCAGGGCCTTATAATCATGGACAGCTGAACCTCCACTCTAGGATTAAATTAGTCCTAGTCTTAAGACTCACACCTGTCCTAGTCTCCCAGAGCCAACACCCTAACTCCTTCCATGGCCTCTCAAGGCTTGGGAGTACCACTAATCCTAACAAATTTATATTGCCTATAGTTGCTCACAAGTATTAGCTGGTATAATGTATTAGCTGGTATGACGTAATTTATATTAGTAGCTTTATAATCTGCTACTTTTCAAAGTACTTTGCCTTGTTTGATTTATGTAGAAAAAGGGGATGGGAGTTGTTTTTTTCAAGGTCTTGGAGAACATACTGATTGATTTTATTATTTTCTTTATAAATTTGTTACAAGGTTCGGATATTAGAATCACTCGATATTTCAAGATCCCATCTTATTCCATAACTCGGATTTTATCTTACTAATTGAACATGATAGCCAAGAATCATAACCCACATGTAACCAATGAACATTTTAGAGTTATAGGTGAAATTGATGTAATCAATAAACATTCTAATTGCAATATGAAGAAAACCATAATTAATGTAGATTACCAAAATCCCAATCATTAAACATATGTATCTAAAATTGATCAAAATGCCTCTGCTTCTTCCATTAATAGTACAAAAAGTTTAATTTGGAGAGTATGAAATTATAATAAATATTCTGGACAATCTAACAATAAATGACAACCATCCTTGCATATTTTTTATTTTATAGATTACACCAACATTTCAACATCATCATTATAGGATAGATTTATCACCAAAAAATTACAACCCATGATACAAACAATGCAAATAAAGCTATTTTTCTAAAACATCAATGCTCAGCCTTTGATTTCTTCAATTTTTGAATCAACTCTGACTCAACTTCACGAAGTCTATTTACTTTTTTCTCAGCTGTAGTTAGCTTTGTTTGACAAGTGGAAGCCCACAAATTTATATTTTTTTCTTCTTAAATTTTGAGTTTATCATGTAATTCAGGGATCACCACCATTGATCGAGCACACATAGGAGGGTCTAACCAATTGAAATATCCACAATATGACTCGTTATCCTACACAATCAAACCATTCAATAATTGAAAAATAACCAACATTTAAAAAACATAACCTTCAATTATATTAAATCATACTTACATGATAGTTAGGATAGCCTATAAACCTCCTACCAGGATTATCATTAGTCCATGATGTCCATTATTAAATAAGTATATCATAGTTATATTTTTCCTACCAACATTGCTCTTCTCGAATGGAGCGGAATGCTGAAGTAAAGATGGAACATTGCTTATTAATGGAGAGGCTGAACTATAGCTAGATGACTGTATTAATAGCTTAGAAGGGACCAAAATTATGAGAAAGAATAAAATTTCTCTTTAATACCTAGAATGAGTGGCTTCTCCTCTACCTTCCCCTTTCCATCTCCATCCCTCTTTCTTTCCCATAGAAGCCCTAGATAAGGATGACAAAATGATGGGAAAAAATAAGAGGTGCAATTGAAAATTTGACTATATTCTAACCTTAGTCATTGATTAAGACAATAAGATGCATGTCAGTAATGCTTAACAACTTTTTGCCACATATGCTTGTTTAATGAGCCACATGCGGTCATGTGGCAGTCATGAGCAACTAGAGTTGAGCTCCATCCACCCATTTTTTCTGATTTTGATCAATCTTGACACTTTATTGACCAAATTAGCAAACATGAAATATAGATCACACAATTGCTAGTACCCCTAAACTTCACTGCACAAAAACGTATTTTTCCCTTCTAAAAATCATGCCTACATCTTTGGTAGGATCCCTAGTAGCCCTAATAGATCTAGACTTGTCATTTTAGCTTTTGAGAGATCTTAGAGATAGCTTGATTGCCTAATTGGGCTACCAGCTTGATGAGAAGAATTGGCTTTATAGGCCACTAGAGAGACTAGTAGAGCTTTGCAAATGATATAGGTCTATGTTCTTAAGTGTTTCAGGCTTTTTACTAGTTTTAGAAACCAATGGCCCTATTATTTATTTTAAGAGGCTTTAATGTCGCTTGAACCTGCACTCATTCCTGGTCAAGACAAACTGAGCCTAAATGAACCCAATCATTAGGATAGTAGAATCCATTCAATGACACAACCTACTGTCAAAAGTAGGTCCTTGCTCAAAAGGATCTAATAATACAAAGTCTTCTAAAAGATAGGCAAGAAGCCCCAATTCAGAATCAACTCAATCTAGTTCGTTTGTGGTTTATGCATTATTCAATTATATCTGACAATGCTTTAAGCATCGTCCAAAATTCCAATATGAGTCAGAGCTAAATGTTGTCATCTTTTTCCTCCTATATCGGGCAAGCCAGAAAACTCAGGATCCTCGAAGAGCTCGGTTGCTCGAGATAGAGGATGACCCATTGAGCTTGACCAAACAAGGTCCAGATGCATATGTGAGCATGCCATTAGCATCAGGCTAGCTAAAAAAGTGTGGGTCAAATGGAGGACAAAGAAATGGATGGAGGTATGGTGTTGGGCAATGGTAGAAGGATATAGTATGGGGCTATAATAAGGATACAACATTAGACTACGATAACGATGTAGCACTCGACCATGGTCGAAAACTAAGTTATGCCTACTCCTAACATAAACAATTATGATAAAGGTAAAGATAAAGATAAATTTATTATATCGATCATCGAAAGATCCTTTTTACAAAATACAATTCACTTATTTATCTTAATACATAATACCTGCCCTCAAATATTATGTTGCCCAGCTAGACAACCAAAGAGAGGGATGGATTGGATTTTTAAAAATTTAAGCAAGTATATGCTAATTTGCAAAATAATTTAAGTGAAGTATTGTGAATACAACATAAAGTTAATGCAAATAAAGAGAGAAAGAGCTACACAACAATATAAATAATTTTTATAGTAGTTCGGTCTACTCCAAGCATCAACGTCTACTCCCCAAATTAAACTGCTACTTAGAATTTTCACTATATTCTCAAAGCATACAACAAGTTTGTTTTATTGGGCTCACAAACAACTCAATTGATTTTAACATAGATCAACCCATGAAAATCTTTACAAGCCTTTTTTTTTAGGCTCCCAATCTAATTCATAGGTTTGGATCAAATCTTTTCCCAACTTTCAGACCCTTTGAAACTTGTTACAATAAATTCAGAATAAGAGAATTTTATATAATATAGGAAGAGCTCTTTAATGAGCTAATTGTTGCCATAGATGCTTGCTTGGAGAAGACTTGAAGACTTGTACTTAATGCTCACTCATCTCTTCTTGAATGCCCTCACAAAATTCAAGAGGATTTGAATTGGAAGTGGTTAAGCTTTCTTGAATGCAGTAAACACAAATTAGATTTTTTTTATTTGCTTGGAAGTGTTCTCTCTAGTGTTCACTTGATTTCTCTAATTTCTTTTTTGTCTTCATTTAATTCCTAATAAGTTTAATGCACTTTGGACCCAATTCTAACCATTTTTGGCTATTGCAGGAAAAATCTAGCTACTGGAAAATTTTCTAGATGAAATAGAACTTCCTACAAAATTAACTGTTTGAACTGTCAAAAGCTCAGGAGTCGACTCGCAGGCTCAAGAGTCGACTCATAAAAGTCCAAGAGTTGGCTTTTTTTTAGATCTTTAAAATTCAGTATTTTGCATTTCCTGAGAAAGTTAGCTCGCCAGATGAAGAATTGACTCATCCATATCTAAGAGTCAACTCATGCAAGATGTGCCAAAAACCTATCTTCGGTTCCACTGAGTCGACTCATGGCTTCCATGAGTCGACTCACAAACCGTGCCGGACCTGCATGATAGTCCTGTTATGTGTCAGAGTCGACTCATCCAAGGCATGAGTCGCCTCATTCTCAATTTGGCTTTCTCATAAAATTCATCTCCAAACTTGATTTCTTAGTTCAAATACTTTCCAAATGACTTCAAGACTTGCCAAAAGTGTTAGCTTCCTACAAGATTATGCTCAAAGCAAACTTCAAGCACATTAGATCCATTTTATACTCTAATATTTTGCAATCATCAAAATTATTCCTCGGGTCAACATATTACAATTGTCCACTTCGATGGTTCTTTCTCACATCTAGTCTTCACTTGTAATAGTTTGGATGACCACTGCCAACTATCTTCCTACTGCTCATGTACAAAAGTACAATTGTTCTATAATTACCAAACCAATAGCCATGCCTTGTCAGTCTTATGTTCATGTAGCTTGGCTTGCTGTCCTCTCTCTTTTGGTCTATAATATAGTCTTCTATTCTTAAAAATCTAATATTGATATAATTATCTTGATCTTTTACTAGCCAATAGCTCAAGACCTGACCTTTCAACTTACTTCCTCACTTAGCGCAGAATTTTATCTATCTAATCTAGATTTCTATCATTAGTATGATTTCATTGCTATACTCTGCCTAGTCCTGACAAGAGTCACATGATTCTCATCTTCTTTATTTCAATCAAACTTAATCCACATGATTTTTGCTTCTAACTACCAGCTAGATCATTAAAATATAGTATAAATATTGTTCTCCATACCTCATAGGCCGAGGATCATGAGGCTAACTAAATGTTCATCATTGCCTCCTCGATACTTATAGAGCAAAGATCTTGCAATTATGATTTTGAACCATTAACTAAGGGCCTTTCTTTCACTAAAGTATCTGTCTTTGATAATATGCCAGTATCTTTTTTGATTTCTTCAAGCCTTTTTCCCTTGCCATATTTTCTTTCATGGCCCATGATTGTATGTCCAAATGATCCTCACATTGCTCAAAGAATCTTCCATATTCATAGGATTTTACTTTCCACATTGATGGGGATATGATTCATGTTCCATCGGAGCATGCCCTTCATAAATAGACATGTTTCTTTCTTTGATATCCATTCTTTCTAATCTAATGTCTTCATCTGATACTATTTTGATTACCATGGTGAGTGGGATCAAATATTGGCTAGAGCAACTTGTGTGTTTTGTCTCAGATGGGTCTCATTGCCAACCTAGGATACCATTATCCTGTGCCTCTCAATGTGACAAGTCGACCTCTTCATCATCAACCTGGTTGATCCTATACCCTCATCTTCTAAAGGCTGGCTTGATTGAACATTTTATATTTTCACTCTAATCAGCTGCATTTATATCCGAGCCTCAGATATATTGCATTCATCTTACCTTCACCATCATCGATGATGAGTTATGATGGATGGAACACCTTGAAGCTTTGGAGGGTCAATGATAATGAGGAATTTGTGGGTAAAACTTGACTCTTTAAATTTTACAAGGCTTGTGAGAGCTGAGGCAAAACCATCTTAGCATCTTTAAAATTATATGGTCAAATTATATGGTCATCATCAAATGTATTGTAAAAGAAATGCCTGAGAGATGGAGGAAAAAGAGGAAAAACATAAAAAAGAAAGTAGAAAAGATCTTTTCAATATATTTCACTGTGATATGTACATTCATATATGGAGGTGAAGAAGAGAAAAACAGGCAAAAAATTGGAGAGATTATGGTATCAATCACGTGATCCTTCCAATCCAAAAAATCTATCATAGTAATTGTATATAATATTCTAGACAATGGACATTCCTAATATTCTATAACATGTCATTGTAAAAATATTCTAGACAATATACATTCCTAATATTCTGTATATTCCTAATATAGGCAATGTACATTCCTAATAGTCCCTCTCAAGTTGGAGCATGGAGATTTCGAATGCCCAACTTATATAAAATCTCTTGAAAATGATCACAGTCGAAAGCTTTGGTAAAGATATCTGCAAGCTGACAATGTGTAGGAATATACCGTGTAGCAATGTCTTGAGACTGCAGTCACTCTCTGACAAAATGATAATCAATTTTTATGTGTTTGGTCCACTCATGAAATACAGGATTTGCAGCGATGAGTAAAGCCACTTGATTATCATAATAAAGGAACATGGGACCATGATGTGAAACACTGAGGTCAGATAAGAGGGCTTAAAGCCATAGTAATTCACTGATGGTGTGTGCCATAGCCAAATATTCGACCTCTATAGAGGAATGAGACACTGTAGTCTGCTTCTTAGCATGTCAAGAAATTGGAGCATCTCTCAAGAAAATATACAAACCTATAGTAGAGCATCTTGTCATGGGACATCCTGCCAAGTCTGCATCATAACAAGCATATAACTGAAAGGAGTTGATACTTAGAAAAAACATGCCTTGACCTGGAGATCCTTTCAAATATCACAAAATATGGAAGGCTGCATCTAAGTGTGGTTGCCGAGGAGATTGCATAAACTATATTAGAACATGCACCGAGTATGCAATATCAGGTCTGATGATGGTCAAATAAATGAGTCATCCTAGCAATTAATGATATGGACCTGGATTGTCAAGAAGTTTTCCATCATCTACCGTGTGTTTGAGATGTTGCTGCATAAAAAATTTTGTGGGCTTGGTCCCCAAAATTCTGATTTCCTGAAGAATATCAAGTGTATATTTTCGTTGGAATACAAATATGCCTAAAGGTGATCGTGCCACTTCTAATCCAAGAAAATATTTTAAGTTGCCCAGGTCTTTAATGTGAAACTTGTCTTGCAAATATTGTTTCAATGCCTGACATTTTGAAGGGTTACTCCTTGTAATAATCACATCATCTACATAAACAAGAATAGCAATAAAAGAGTCCTCATCCTGTTTGGTGAACAGAGAGTGATCGGCTTTAGATTGAGTACAGCCATATTGGAGCAAGGAGTGGAAGAACTTTTCAAACCACTGTCTTGATGCTTGCTTAAGTCCATAAAGAGACTTATGCAACCGACAAACACGTGTATCACTTGGTTTTAGAAATCCTGGCAGAGGTGTCATGCATACTTCTTCATGAAGATCACTATGAAGAAAAGCATTGTTGACATCTAACTGATATAACTACCAATGTTTAGCGGAAGCAACAGCTAAGAGACACCATACTGTAGTCAATTTAGCCACCGGGGCAAAAGTCTTGGTGTAGTCAGGACCTTCTATTTGTGTGTATCCTTTCACCACTAATCGAGCTTTGTATTGCTCAATAGAACCATCAGCCTTATATTTAATTTTGTATACCCATCTCGATCTAATGAATTTCTTCCCAAGTGGTAAATTCTCCAAGGTCCAAGTGCCATTTTGGTGGAGAGCAGTGAGCTCAGCCCCCATTGCTTCTCATAACTTAGGATCCTTTACGGCTTGAGAAAAGGTTTTAGGTTCTTTATGAGAGGTGATAGCTGAAAGGAAAGATGGAAAGCATTAAGCTTAGAATAAGTGAGGTAGCAAGAAATAGGATAAGACTTACCTGAGGTCACTGAATTGGCGGATGTGTCCAGGGGTCTTCCCACTCCTAAGGCATCAACAATATAGTCTTGTAATCGAACGGGTTGCTTCCTATCTCTGACGGGCCATGAGTTAGATCCAATAGTCTTAGAAAGTGAAGCTTGCTCAGGAGAGATAGTATCAATTACATCAAGTATCCTATTCAAACTTGACATTTGGTTCAAATCAATGGAATTGGTTTGTGTTTGATCTGACTCATGAGAAAGAATAGGATTTGAAACTTGTCCTTGGGTCTGGCCCAAATTAGGTACATAAGGTAAATTATTGATTGTCAAAGAAAAGCCCATATCATAATTAGTCTGATTTGGTTGTGAAAAAGAAGATATAATAGAAGAGGAAGGCGATGTTTGAGAATAAGAAAATATCTTCTCATAAAAGATAACATCACGTGAAGTAAATATTTTATGAGTTTCAAGATCATATACATGATAGCCCTTTTGACCAAGAGGGTATCCAACGAACACACAAGCATGAGAAAGAGATTGAAATTTATCACTGGACATCTTATGCACATAACAAAGGCTACCAAAAACTCTTAGATGATCATAGGTGGGTGGTTTATGAAATAAGAGTTCGTAAGGACTTGCTATTCAATTTTAGTGTGCGTGTCAAGTTAATTAAATACATGGCAGTCAAAACACACTCCCTCAAAAATGACATAGGCAAGTTGGCTTGAAATCTTAGGGCATGGACAATATTTAATAGATGTCGATGTTTACGCTCAACCATCCCATTTTGTTCTGGTGTCCCAACACAAGAAGTTTGTGATATAATCCCATGTTCTAAAAGATGTGATTTTAATGGTCCGACTACAAACTCTTAAGCATTATCACTACATATGTATTTAATGTTAGCATCAAAATGATTTTTGATCATAGCATGAAAATTAACAAAGCATTGATATGCCTCAAATTTTCTTTATAATAGATAAACCCAAGTAGCCCTTATGCAATCGTCAACAATAGGGAGAAAGAAATGAGCTCCCATGTGTGATGACGTGCGATATGGTCTCCATATATCAATATAAACTAAATTAAATGGTGAAGCAGATTTATTAATGCTCAAGGAAAAGGGCTTTCTTGTTTGTTTTGCACGATAGCAAACATCACAACAATTATTTATGAAATCAAAAGAAGTACTTGAGAGAAAATGAATAAGTTTGAAATGCTTGTAAGAGCAATATCCTAACCGAGCATGCTAGAGATTAATCGAAACATCGACTTTATTTGTCCGTGCAAGACGTATTGTTAAGCCTTAAAAGTAGTAGAGACAATCTCAGAGTTCACCCAATCCAATCAGCTTTCTCGTGGCAAGATCCTGTAGAGCACAAAATGTGGAAAAGAAGAGAACAACACAATTAAGTTCTCTAGCAAGTTTGCTTACTAAAACAAGATTGCAAGTAAAATTAGGAGCATACAAAGTACAATGCAAGGTAATATCATTGGTCAAAGTAACATCACCATATGAATGTACAGGCATATTGACTCCATTAGGTAGAGTAACTGGGAGTGCATTGTCAAGGGGTTCAATATCATGAAGAAAAGACTTACAAAAGATTAAATGTTCGAAAGCACCACTATCAAGGATCCAAGAATGAAGAGAGGCCTTACCAACAAAATTTATAGCACTTTGAGTCTTATCTTGTCCAAGAAGAAAAATAAGTTGCTGATATTGTATGGAAGAAAGATTCAGTATTAGAGAGATTCTGTTTGTAGTCGATGGTGTAGTAGCATTCATAGCAACCCCTCCTTGGTGCTGATTATCGGTCTCTACTCTATTACCTCTACCTTTAACTCGATCTTTGGATTGCCATCCAGGTGGGTACCTAATTAGCTCGAAGCATCTATCACGGGTATGTCCTGTCTTCTTACAGTGGTCGCATCGAAAATATTTTTTATTCTTTTTCTTGGAGCCAATTTCCTTATTAGGCCTTTCTATCACGGCCTTAACAGCAAGAGCCGCGGCTTCGGGTTGAGAAGTTTGAACTCCAGTGACTTCCTTCTGCTTTTCACCTCGAATCAATAAGGCGTATGCCTTATTAACTGTTGGTAATGGCTCCATAGACAGCAGCTAATCTCGCAACATGTTGTGGGAGTCCTTGAGGCCAAAAAGAAATTGATGTAGTCTTTCTTCTTCTTTCTCAACTTGGATCTCTCTAGTGGCTTCACAAGAATAAGTCGACACCTTGGAATAAGCCGCAAGTTCCTCCCAGCCATGAAGGTGGGCATAATAAGCGGCAATAGCCATATCATTGCCTTGCCTGAAACTCCAGATTTGGGTCTTTAACTCATGAATGCAATAAGCATTGCCTCGAGAGTATCTTTCTTCAAGATCGACCCAAATATCTTGAGCACTTTCAAAAAAGAGATACTGTCATAGATTTCTGGTACAACAGAGTTGTAGATCCATGACATCATCATTGAATTGCAAGTATCCCATAGAAAATGATCCTACGATCCATCTATAGGTCATGCAAGTGTTCCATCAACGAATCAAATTTTTCATTTAGCTCGAAGAGCAGTGATAATAGCCCTTCGCCACGTAGGATAGTTCGGTCCCTTGAGTAGAGATATCATAAGGGCATTTTCAGGATTCTCCGAAGGTGAGATGAAATAGGAAGATGCCGAGTCATGCACAGCACTTAAGATCGGTGATGACCCATCCATCATAGATTCAATTATGGTGCTCTGATCGATTTGATCAGACATATTGATGAGAACAAAATACAGCAACTATTTGCCTCTAGCTACGTGCAAGAGAATACTTCAGTAACAACTTGCTGTAAGCGCTAATCAAGGAAAAGACTCGGATTAATGGCGATCTTACTCTGATACCATGTAAAAGAAATGCCTGAGAGATGGAGGAAAAAGAGGAAAAATATAAGAAAGAAAGTAGAAAAGATTTCTTCAATATATTTCACTGTGATATGTACATCCATATATAGAGGTGAAGAACAAAGAAACAAGTAGAAAATTGGAGAGATTATGGTATCAATCACGTGATCCTCCCAATCCAAAAAATCTACTATAGTAATTGTATATAATATTCTAGACAATGGAGATTCCTAATATTCTGTAACATGCCATTGTAAAAATATTCTAGATAATGTACATTCCTAATATAGACTATGTACATTCCTAATATGTATCTAGAACAGGTTTATGACACAAGCAATATGACATATCTAAGATTTCTAACTGGGCCAGCAAATTGGCATTTAAATGAAGCTTGAACAAGTGGAGAAGGTATTATATCCGGATTATATTAGAACATTTTCTAAAACATTTATTCCTACTTTTTAAAATTTATGGCTCTTTAGTAAGACACATGAGAATATATATATATATGAGTAAGGGACATGGTGATCCATCATAATAGTAATACGAGCCAGAGTGGCACCCATAGAGTTTTCTTGTTAAAACAATAGAAAAGGGTTATTATAGCAATAGCACCTTCAGGGTGGTTTGGGGGTGAGGAGGGCTATGTAGGTCCTAAAAATTGTTTAATTAGTCTTAACTAGGGCTAATAGTACTCCGATATAATAATGCAAGGGTCTCTTTTGAATTGTAACAATAGATATTATTGGGAATAAATCTCGCTCCCGCCGAAGTACAGTTCGGTGCTCAGTCTGAAGCGACTGGTAGCCACAGAAGAGCTTCCGCGGATGGGCTTTAGCCGAACTCTTCAACCGCCGAGCTTCAGTCGGACTCCCACGAGAGCCAAACTCTCTCCGCATCCTTCCAGCCAGATGCTTGTGGGAGCCAAACTTCCTCCAAGCTTCCTCTTCGGTCGGATTTCTTTAGGAGCCGAACTTCTTCCAGACATCCCCTTTAGCCGGCCGAACTCCTCCACGGTCGAGCTCTTTCCGAATTCCCCAACGCCCGATCCTTAGCCGCATTTCTCCAGCCAGACACCTACGAGAGCCGAACTCCCTCCACACTCCTCCAGTCGGACTCCTTCCGAGCTTTCCCTTCGGTCGAACTCCTCTACCAGTCCAAACTCCTCTGGATGAACTATCGCCATCAGTCTGCCACAGGCGACGAGATCGAACGACATGGCCGCCACTACTGGCGATACTACTCTCTCCATAACCAGCCCCATGCGGTCCATGACCTGCCAATATGGCTATCACTATCCACCTAACGATGCCTTCCTCTCCATACCGAACTCCATGCGGTCCCAACGACTCGCTATCAGGCGGTGTGGCCGTCACCATCAATTAAGCTCCACCTATAAAGGATCCTTCAGATATGCTAACTCTAATCTCTAAGTTCTAAGCTCTCCTCTTCTTCTCTAAGCTCAGTGGAACTCATTTTCGAGCACTCCATTCCTATTGGCCAGAGCTGATTTGATCGTCGGAGGGTCCTGCCGAAGCCACCCCCCACCGACTCCGAATGGGACTTTATTTTGCAGGTCCCCGATGGCGACCTCATCCACCTTCGCTCCAATTGATTTCAGCGATGACTAGATTCTGCATCAACAGATTAGCGCTAGAAGAAGGGCAACCCCGAAACTCCGAGGTTCCCTTATTCTTAAAGGAGTGCTCGGTGATGATTTCTCTCTCTCCGAAGATCTCTCTTCTTCCTCACTAGAGTTCTTTTCTCAGAAGAAAATGCCTCCTAGGAGAGCTTCGACTCGACACTCGGCAGCCACCGCGGCCCGATCTTGTCCAGATCTGTCTATTTCTGCTTCAGCCCCGACAGCTCAGGTTCCACCTGTACCCACGGTGAATGTAAAGCAGTTCGACCTACTTATCCGACAGGTTCGTGGCCTCACGGAGGCAATGCAGGCCATACAGCAGCCTCCGATGGTGACTCCACTAGGAAACCCACCATCGAAATATCGAAAATCGATCCCAAGAAAGAGTACCAGGGCCGTCGCTCCTAAAAAAAGAAAATAGAGAGCCGAGGATCCATGTTTGGATCATAGTTCTCTTCTGGGGAAGACCATCCCCATTTGTAGCCAGAAGCCCCCCGAGATCTGCAACCAAGATGATGCCCTCGATCACAAACTATGAAAGATGGACCAGTGGATTGAAGAGCTCGACCACGTCGTCCTGACTCATCATGCCGACGTCCATGCCGAACCTCCTTTCTTCCTTCGAATTATGTAAGAACCCGTTCCACCGAACTTTGAGCTCCCTCAACTTAAAAGCTACGATGGAACTTCTGATCTAGTTGATCATCTGGAGGCCTTCCGTGCCATGATGCTACTCCACGATACTTCAGACGCCATACTATGCCGAGCTTTCCCATCTATCTTAAAGGGAGTAGCTAGAAATTGGTACTCGACGTTGAAGTCGAGTACGATCTTCTCATTTGACCAGATGAGCAGTCAGTTCGTGGCTCACTTCATCAGCAGCCGACGTCCGCATCGAGGTTCAGATTTCTTGATGAATGTTAGGCAGAAGCGGGGAGAATCCATCCGAACTTACATCACCTGGTTTAACGCCGTGGCATTGGAGGTCCGGGACTTAGACCAGTCTATCGCGATAGCCTCACTCAAGGGTGGCCTTCAGAAAAATGACTTGCTGTTCTCCCTAGAAAAAAAGTATCCCAAGAACTTCGCTGATCTACTGGCTCGGGTCGAGAGATATGCCCGTGCAGAAGAAGCCTTCAAGTTGAAGGATGAAGAAGCCTTAAGAGAGTGGTTGGTAGACGATAGAGAGCTGAGCGAAGTTCGGCCGTGCTCACGGACTTCCTCTGAAAGCAGGCAGGCCCGAACTCCTCGAGCTCACCATCGAGGAAGCTCCGATAGAGGGGCACGAAGAAGCCCTCCTCCCGGAAGGTTCTGTGACTACGCCCCCCTCAATGCTCCTCGAACTCAGATTCTCACTGAAGTTAAGAATCAGCTGCCAAGACCAGAAGGGTTACGGTCTTTCCCAAACAAGCATGATTGAAGTAAGTACTGTCTCTACCATCGCGACCACGGTCATGACACCGAGGAATGCATCCAGCTCCAAGATGAAATTGAAAAGATCGTCAGAAAGAGGCGGCTGGGTAAATTCCTCCGACACCAGCCTGAAGCAGGAGAAGATCGGCCAAGGGCGCTGCCATAGCCAAAGATGGTAAGGAGGTCGGCCACCTCATGGCGTCATCAACATTACCCCTAGGAGGAGCTTGGTACATCGACGATCCATCATTTTCCGGCATCAAAGCCAAGAGAAGCATGCTCCAAATTGCGGAGGCCAGCATGAGATGGAGGAGGTCGTTTGGCCCGGAGCTTATCGCTTAAAGAAATGTGGAGGAACAACGCTACCACGATCCTAAAACACAGAATTTGGGGATGCGCCGCCAGTAACTTCCTTTCAATAAAATTCTTTTCTTTCAATAATATTATTTCTGGATGCAAAAACTATGCGATGATAGGGAAGAAGCAGTCAATAATTATCGTGTTAGGAACAGAAGCAGAACCTCATCCTAACACGAGCAGGTCGAAGAGAGATAAGATCTCTCCTGAGCGAAGGCCTCATTCATAAAGGATGAGATGGGGGGAGAGGTCCTGACAGCGGCCCTTATGTGCCCCCATAACCCATTAGGAATAGGAGGAGAACCTCGTCCTAACGCGAGCAACAACCTCTGCCAGAGATAAGATCTCTCCCGAGCGATTGAGTCAACCTCGGCTAGAGATAAGATATCTCCCGAGCGACTGTTGACAACCTCAGTCAGAGATAAGATCTCTTCCGAGCGATCAAGTCAACCTCGGCCAGAGATAAGATCTCTTTCGAGTGACCGTTGACAACCTCAGTCAGAGATAAAATCTCTTCTGAGCGATCGAGTCAACCTCGGCTAGAGATAAGATCTCTTCCGAGCAACCATTGACAACCTTGGCTAGAGATAAGATCTCTCCCGAGCAACCGAGTCAACCTCAGCTAGAGATAAGATCTCTCCCAAGCGAAGGCCTCATTCATAAAGGATGAGATGGGGGAGAGGCCCTGACAGCGGTCCTTATGTGCCCCCATAGTCCGTTAGGAAAAGGAGGAGAACCTCATCCTAATGCGAGCAACAACCTCGGCCAGAGATAAGATCTCTCCCCCGAGCGACCGAGTCAACCTTGGGTAGAGATAAGATCTCTTTCGAGCGATCATTGACAACCTCGGTCAGAGATAAGATCTCTCCCGAGCGATCGAGTCAACCTCGGCTAAAGATAAGATCTCTTCCGAGCAACCATTAACAACCTCGACTAGAGATAAGATCTCTCCCGAGCAATTGAGTCAACCTCGGCTAGAGATAAGATCTCTCTCGAGTGATTGAGTCAACCTCGGCTAGAGATAAGATCTCTCCCAAGCGAAGGCCTCATTCACAAAGGACGAGATGAGGGGAGAGGCCCTGACAGCAGCCCTTATGTGCCCCCACAGCCCATTAGGAACAGGAGGAGAACCTCATCCTAATGCGAGCAACAACCTCGGCCAGAGATAAGATCTCTCTCGAACGATCGAGTCAACCTCGGCTAGAGATAAGATCTCTTTCGAGCGATCATTGACAACCTTGGCCAGAGATAAGATCTCTCCCGAGCGATCGAGTCAACCTCGGCTAGAGATAAGATCTCTTCCGAGCGACCGTTAACAACCTCGGCCAGAGATAAGATCTCTCCCCCCGAGCGACCAGGATAACCTCAGCTAGAGATAAGATCTCTTCCGAGCGGTCGTTGACAACCTCGGCCAGAGATAAGATCTCTTCCGAGCAACCGAGTCAACCACGGCTAGAGATAAGATATCTTTCGAGCGACCGAGTCAACCTCGGTTAGAGATAAGATCTCTCCCAAGAAAGCATGTCAACCTTGGCTAGAGATAAGATCTCTCCTGAGTGATCGAGTCAACCTTGGCTAGAGATAAGATATCTTCCGAGCGACCGTTGATAACCTCGGCTAGAGATAAGATCTCTCCCGAGCGACCGAGTCAACCTCGACTAGAGATAAGATCTCTCTTGAGCGATCGTTGACAACCTCGACTAGAGATAAGATCGGAGACAACCTCATCCTGAGATCAGATCTCTCCCGAGCGCCCGTATTAACCTCGGCTACTGGAGACAATATCGCCCCCAAGGAGCTCAACCTCCGACCTCGATCGCAGTGGATGAGGCCTACCTCAACCTCGATTGGAGATGAGATCTCCCCCGGGCCTCAACTTTGACATCAACTTTGGCTGGAGATGAAATCTCTCCTCCGAGCTTCAACCTGAACCAGCACGGAGCCCAAAAGAGGACTTCGACAGTCGCCTTTTCTGCACTCCCTTTCCTCGAGTTTCGAACTCGAAAGTAGGGGGGACAATTGTTGAGGATAAATCTCGCTCCCGTCGAAGTCCAGTTCGGTGCTCAGCCTGAAGCGACCGGTAGCCATGGAAGAGCTTCCACGGATGGGCTTTAGCCAAACTCCTCAACCGTCGAGCTTCAGTCGGACTCCTGCGAGAGCCAAACTCTCTCTACGTCCTTCCAGCCAGACGCCTGCAGGAGCTGAACTCCCTCCAAGCTTCCTCTTCGGTCGAATTTCTTCAGAAGCCGGACTTCTCCAAGACATCCCCTTCAACCGACCAAACTCCTCCACGGTCGAGCTCCTTCCAAATTTCTCAGCAGCTGAGCTTTAGCCACATTTCTCCAGCCAGACACCTACGAGAGCCGAACTCCCTCCACACTCCTCCAGTCGGACTCCTTCCGAGCTTTTCCTTCGGTCGAACTCCTCTACCAGTCCAAACTCCTCTGGACAAACTGTCGCCATCAGTCTGCCATAGGCAACGAGATCGGACGACATGGCCGCCACTACTGGTAACACCACTCTCTTCATAACCAGCCCCATGCGGCCCATGATCTGTCAGTATGGCTGTCACTATCCACCTGACGATGCCTTCCTCTCCATACCGAACTCCATGTGGTCCCAACGGCTCGCTACCAAGCGGTGTGGCCGTCACCATCAATTAAGCTCCACCTATGAAGGACCCTCCAAATATGCTAACTCTAATCTCTAAGTTCTAAGCTCTCCTCTTCTTCTCTAAGCTTAGCGGAACTCATTCCCGAGAACTCCATTCCTGTTGGCCAGAGTTGACTTGATCGTCGGAGCCACCCACCACCGACTCCGGACGAGACTTTATTTTGCAGATCTCCTATGGTGACCTCATCCACCTTCGCTCCAGTCGATTTCGGTGATGACCAGATTCAGGGAGAGGCCCTGATAGTGGCCTTTTTGTGCCCCCACAGCCTGTTAGGAACAGGAGGAGAACCTCATCCTAACGCGAGCAACAACCTCGATCAGAGATAAAATCTCTTCCGAGCGACCGACTAAACCTCGGCTAGATATAAGATCTCTCTCGAACGAAGGCCACATTCATAAAGGACGAGATGGGGGGAGAGGCCCTGACAGCGGCCCTTATATGCCCCCACAGCCCGTTAGGAATAGGAGGAGAACCTCGTTCTAACGCAAGCAACAACCTCGGCCAGAGATAAGATCTCTCCCGAGCGACTGAGTCAACCTTGATTAGAGATAAGATCTCTCCCAAGCGATCGTTGACAACCTCGGCCAGAGATAAGATCTCTTCCGAGCGACCGAGTCAACCTCGATTAGAGATAAGATCTCTCCCGAGCGACTGTTGACAACCTCGGCCAGAGATAAGATCTCTCTCGAGCGACCGGGACAACCTCGATTAGAGATAAGATCTCTTCTGAGTGGCTATTGACAATCTTGGCCAGAGATTAAGATCTCCCGAGCGATCGAGTTCAACCTCGGCTAGAGATAAGATCTCTCCCGAGCGATCGAGTCAACCTCGGCTAGAGATAAGATCTCTCCCGAGCAATTGTGGACAACCTCGGCCAGAGATAAGATCTCTTCCGAGCAATCATTGACAACCTCGGCTAGAGATAAGATCTCTCCCGAGCAACCGTTGACAACCTCGGCCAGAGATAAGATCGGAGACAACCTCATCCTGAGATCAAATCTCTCCCGAGCGTCCGTATTAACCTCGACTGCTGGAGACAATATCACCCCCGAGGAGCTCAACCTCCGACCTCGATCGCAGTGGACGAGACCTACCTCAACCTCGGTTGGAGATGAGATCTCCCTCGGGCCTCAACTTCGATATCAACTTTGGCTGGAGATGAAATCTCCCCTCCGAGCTTCGACCTGAACCAGCACGGAGCCCAGAAGAGGACTTCGACAGTCGCCTTTTCTGCACTCCCTTCCCTCAAGTTTCGAACTTGAAAGTGGGGGGACAATTGTTGGAGATAAATCCTGCTCCCATCGAAGTCCAGTTTGGTGCTCAGCCTGAAGCGACCGATAGCCACGGAAGAGCTTCCGTGGATGGGCTTTAGCCGAACTCCTCAACCGTCGAGCTTCAGTCGGACTCCCGCGAGAGCCGAACTCTCTCTGCGTCCTTTTAGCCAGACGCCTGCGGGAGCCGAATTTCCTCCAAGCTTCCTCTTCGACCGGATTTCTTCAGGAGCCGGACTTCTCCCAGACATCCTCTTCAGCCGGCCGAACTCCTCCATGGCCGAGCTCCTTCCGAATTCCCCAGCGACCAAGCCTTAGCCGCATTTCTCCAGCTAGACACCTACGAGAGCCGAACTCCCTCCACACTCCTCCAGCCGGACTTCTTTCAAGCTTCTCCTTCGGTCGAACTCCTCTACCGATCCAAACTCCTCTGGATGAACTATCACCATCAGTCTGCCATAGGCGACGAGATCGGACGACATGGCCGTCACTACTGACGACACCACTCTCTCCGTAACCAACCCCATGTGGTCCATGATCTGCCAGTATGGCTGTCACCATCCACCTGACGACGCCTTCCTCTCCATATCGAACTCCATACGGCCCCAATGGCTCGCTACCAGGCGGTGTGGCCGTCACCATCAATTAAGCTTCGCCTATAAAGGATCCTCTAGATATGCTAACTCTAATCTCTAAGTTCTAAGCTCTCATCTTCTTCTCTAAGCTTAGCGGAACTCATTTCCGAGCACTCCATTCCTATTGGCTAGAGCTGACTTGATCATCGGAGGGTCCTGCCGGAGTCACCCCCACCGGCTCCGAACGAGACTTTGATTTGCAAGTCTTCGATGGCGATCTCGTCCACCTTCGCTTCAATCGATTTCGATGATGATCAGATTTTGTGTCAACAGATATTATTGAAAATCATGATCTAACCAAATTGGCTAAGTCAAACTCATATTTGCCCATCTTGATTCGGTTCGAATTTCTTTTAGAGTGCTGATTTTGGACTTGGACTCAACCATTGGCTGATCAAGTCAGGTTGAGTTGGACCCATAAAAATATTTTAGACCTGAGATATTCATTGGGTTGAGTTGGCATCATGCATGACCATGACCCACCCCACCCAAAATATTTTGGACTCAGGTTGGGATGGGTCAAGTCAAGCCTATACTTCGAGTCTAGAATTTAGCTACCTCTGATGTTCAAAAATGTAATTGATAATAAAATGACTAAAAAACTTACATAAAATTCAAACAATGCCTACTTTAAATATAAATTATTACTCAAAAATATTTTTAACTTGGTCTGTTCTTAAGGTGCATGTTTATAAACTACAATTCAAAGAATAAGATATTCATACACTTGAGAAAATTGTAAATAAGAGTCTGTCAAAATAAATAATGATGCTTCAATGCAATGAGAGTAGGTGAGAACTGACAGGATTCTTGGGATGAAGAAACAATTAGCTTGTAGGTGAGAACTGACAGGATTCTTGGGATGAAGAAACAATTAGCTTATATGAGGATCAATTCGAGATGATATGGAGAGAACAATAGGGCCAGTTTAGATGGTTAGTCCCAAAATCTTATAGAATTCATGGGCTGGGCCAATATAATTAGCTAGGTTAGGTTAAACTAGGCCTATCCTTATAAAAGTTTAGAGAACTATTGAAGTAGCCCTGAATGTCACAAAAAGACAAAAAAGATCAATCATGCAAATGGGCTCTTACCTTTTATTTGGTACGTATAATAGATTGAAAAAATGATGGATAGAGAAGGATAGATGGATGAGATAGAGGATGGATAGATCTTCCATATAGAGAAATTGATGGGAATGATTTCCTCACCTATTTGATGTAGGAAAAATGAAAGAAAGAAAGGATGATATTTATACATATTTTTGCTAACTATTCTTTGATAAAAATTATTATTTTTATTATTAATTTATAATACTTATTTATACTAAAAAATGGAATAATATATAAATTATAATCTTTATAATTTATGACTAAATAAATATTTAGTTTAATTTAATAAATAATTTTATGAATTAATTATATATGAATAAATTTAGTTTTATATTAGTTATATAAATAATTAAATAGTTTATAATTTAATTTAAATAGTTAGTTAATTTTATACAAATAGTTAACTTAAAAATATTAAATATAAATAAAAAATAAAGATAATTTCAATTATTTACTTATAATTATGACATTATATGTTGAAATTAAAATAATTAGTAATAAAATTTAATAGTATAGATAAAATAAATAAAGAGTGAAGAAATGTTCGAGTTTGCAAAAAGTTAATAAGGGATAATTCTGTCAATATATAAACCCACCCCCATATTTTATCCATCTTTCTTTACATTTGCTCAATTTGGGAGGATGCAAAATGATACGCCTAGGTAGATGGATAATTCTTAATTTTCATCCATCCCTTCTAAAATATTTTGAATTAAATAATAGATAAAGGTCATCCATTATTTCAACTCTATATATTCTATCTCTCATGATCCTAATCAAATATAGGGTTAGAGAGAAAGATGAGTATTTTTTTACATGTTTCAGAATTTTGAGTTGGATTGTATTATGTTTGGTCAGGCCCAGCATGCTTTTTCGTTGAGGAAATACTTTCTACACCGTGCGTGTGCAGTGCGTGCACACCTCAAAAAAGAAAAAAAATTTTTTTTTCTTATGGGTCTATATGAGCGTCAATCACCGTATGTGCCGGCGCATACTGTGGTGTAGAAAGTGTTTCCTTTCCGTTGACCCAAATTAAATTCAGATGATACATGGGCCACGAATTCCAGCCAGTTCAAAAATTATGAAACCCACATTTGGCATGATTTTTAATTGGGTCCAATTTTGACCTTGACTCAACTCACAGACCTTGTCTGATCATGGGTCGACCTGACTCATTTTCAGCCCTAACCGGACACAGATGCACCGATTGATAGAATGGTATTTATGTAATTTTGAGAGCTAAGGAGCCTCGGAAAAATAGTGAAATTCCAATTTGTAGCCGACAAAACGCGTCTAGGGTTGGGGCGTTGGGGCGTTGGGGCCGTCGAGAGAGAAAGCGAGCAGCGGCAGCTATGGTTCTCAAGTAGGTTTCCTCTCTATATGATCCATTCCGGTTGATGTTTCCTCCCATCTTTTCTCTCTTGATATCGCGAAAAGTTCGTATAGGAATTTCTTTTTGGGTTAATTTTCACAAATTCTATGACGGATATCGATTTCTGATTTTTTTTTCATAAAAACCTACTTTTTAGGTTTTTCTTTCTTTCTTTGCGAATGATTCGATTGCAGTTAAATGTTCGAGTACATTTTAGTTTTATTTGGGGCTAAGGTTTAGGTTAGGTTAGGTTAGCTGTGATCTTTCTCTTCTTATTGAACTATTTGAGTTTGGAGTTTTTCTCCTGTGTAACGAGCATGTGGGATGTCCATTTAAATGGACGGAACAATTGAAACATGAGAATGTGGAGCGGTTCGATGGGTGTCGTTTGTAGTTTGTTTGTGCGATGTTTGATCGTTGTTCTAGCTTTCATTCTATATTTTGTGTGTTTTGGGATTTATAGATGATCATGGGTTTTCATTTTGGAGGGTCAGAAGCTGAAGGTTAAGAAATTTGAGTGAAATCATGACCTGGCTTTAGCTAAGCATTTGAGTCATGCAATAATTGGGAGAAAGTTGGACAGTTATAGTATTAGCCTAGTTAAAGGACTATCATGTTGAATGTTGTTGAAGGTTTGTTTTAAGCTCTTGTATCCATATCTGTAAAGCCCATTTTAATAATCTTGATTCCAAGGGTGACAATATTTGTAAGGAGACTTCCTGCCCAACACTGTGAATGTAGTATGTGGGTGCAGGGGAAGCTAAATGGTGAATGGCATCAAGTGAGTGTATTATTAATTGTATGGTAATTTTATCGGGGATGGTAGATGGCTCTTTATCCTTGTGGCAGGAAATTGCTGAGATGGCATATTAGGGCTCGGATTTCTTCATATATCTTTTCTTTGAATGGTGAATAAATTTTTACCTGAATAAATCGTGATGTAGCAGGAAAGTTAGCAAACAACTCCTCCTATATTTTAAGATCTTACCCCCTAAAGTTCGCTCCATCTTTTTTCCTGCCTATGTCCACGTGCAGATTTCATGTGAGTGTATTGGAAACATTAGCCATCATGTTATGATGTCATAGCCTTATAGAGCATGAGTTGTGTACCGACATGGTCTGGCAGTTAGACATCCCACTCCTTGGGAATGGTTGGAGTTTGAAACTATGCTAGGAGTTTTATCATTTTTTTTCCCTGTAAATAATGAGGATGATTGGAAACTTCACCTAAACAAAATACTCCCTAACCTTTTAAGTACTAACAAATTATCTGATTTGAACATCTGATATGAATTTTTGGCAAAATTCAAAAAAACTGGACTTAGTTTCGGATCAGATGCAACTAAAACTGAACTGTTTCAGGTTTAGAGTTTCAACTATAAACCACAATCGGATATCATTTCATTTTATGCTTTCTAATTCCTTTTGCAAGCTTGTAGGAATGCATTTTTAGTTGTAGGCTTTTGCTGCTGAAAATACTGGGTGTTGACTTCTGTTGATCCCTTTCCCCATTTGCTAGCTTTTATATTGTAATAAAATCACGGATGCTAGACTTCTCTTGCCTTGTAAGCCAAAAGTTATAGAGTTCCCTTTATATGTTCTTAAGTGTAGCAACCCCAGAAAAATGTACTTAGTATCAATCAATATATAAACTCATTACAGGATGAACATAATGAAATTGAGATGTATAGCTCAGTAAATTTTGCCCAGCAAGTTCTTATTTTTAACAAGGTACATACCACTATGTTCTCTTTCAATTTTTTTAGATCCTCAGGAGCACCTCAACTTGATCTCGACCCTTGCTAAATGTCCCAGGCAACATTGGGTAACATCTAGCATAAAATCTGGGGGACTAGTTATTGTGGAGGCTGTTCTGACATATTTGTTGTATGGTGTTTGAATTGCAAGCAGGAAGTAACCCTTCAAATTTTTCCTGGTTGAAAGTAGCCTTGAAGCAAGTTTTTCCTGTTTTTCAAAGGAGTCTGGCTAAAGTAGGCAAGGTTTAACATTATGAGCTGTTATTAGTAGTAAAAATATCCAGCTGAGAAACCAAATGGAAAAAAAAAAGGGTTCAATATAAATGTTTAAAATGGACAAAAACCAAATCATGTACTGCCATTGTGGCTATGGATAATCATAAATTTATGTCACAGTGATATTCTATTCAGTTGAATCTTCTTTTAATCTGTTATGGCGGTCCTTTTCCAAAACATATTAATCCAAGGTACAATATCTTTGGTCTCTTTCTTTTTTTTTCTTTTCTTTTCCCCCCTTTTTTTTTGGGAACTCTTACTGTTCTGTCTTGAGTAATTGTATGCTTTCACTGTTTTACACGCATGCTTGATTTATGCATTGACATGGCAGCATGTGATCAAACAATTAATATAGCTTCATGGATTTTAAAATCCATTGTCAATCATGTCCTACCTCAACAGTGCACAAATAGCGTGTGGGCATAGAATTATTCTTTTATCTTATACCTTAATAGCAGGAAATTTCTATGTTGTCTCTTAGGGGCCGTTTGGTTGGGGGTAATCTTGCATGGGAAAATGATTTTCATGTTAGATTACCATGTTTGGTATGAAAAGTGGAAGAGAGAGATGGTAAAAAAAATTGGTGGGCTCATGCTTATTTTTTAGAGAGAGATGGTGAAACAAATACCATGGGGGGTTGGTATTTGGCAAATTTTCGAGTGGTGGTAATCTATGTTTGACAAAAATACCCCCAATAAAGCTACATATATAATCATTGACTTTATTTTAATGTCCTTCAAATTTTATTCAATAAAAAGCTTTTATAAAAAATTAAGATGGAGATGGCATTATACAAAGGATTATATGATTATAGTTATCATATAAAAACTAATTGAAGATGATAATACTATTTTAGTATTAAAAAATTATTTTATATTTAAGGATATATTTATAAATTTTGCCATATTCCCATTTAGGATTACCTCCAACCAAACGTAATAATCCTTTTTCGGTGCAATTTTTTGAAGTAATTTTCCCACCAACCAAACATGGTAAATTTTTTTTTCCTCCGCAATCATTTTCTCAGGTAAATGATTCCCATGAATTATCAGATTACCCCGTAATCTGACATACCCCAACCAAATGGACCCATAGGAAACCAACTCCTTCATCTGCACCTTCTCTCATTCCATTTAACTAAGGCTTTTCCACCACATGGAGAAGAATAGTATTAATTTTGAAGTTAGTTCCATATGTTACTGATGGTGCACTTTGTAGGCTCTGTCTTCATGTCCATAAATTTTCAGATGCTTGTTTCCAATATTATAAAATTTCCTTGACTATGGTAGTGCATTTTATGTTCCCCTTTCGGTATTGCAAGATACCTACAATCATCACACCTTGTCCCAACCATTTTCGTGCCGACTTTATGGAACCTTATTGGCCAAGCATTCTTATTTAGGGCTACCTTTGATGTTATTCAAGCTTTAGTGTTTGTCTTTGTTAATAACTGAATATGCTTCCTAGTCTTAATTCTTATATTGTAGAAAACCATGAAACCAAAAAGCTCCAAAATGAGGGGTATATGATAGTAATACAAACTTTTGCCTGGTACCATCTTCACTGTTGTCAATATTTGGATCCTTTTCAGGACTGAACTTTGCCGCTTCAGTGGTGCCAAGATATACCCTGGTAAGGGTATCAGATATGTCCGCTCAGATTCCCAGGTAAACAAAAATCGCAGCAGTGTTGCTTTACTTGACTTTCTAGGTGGCTGTTGATGTATCTTTCTATTCTACAAATATAAAATGTTCTTCCTCTAGCTAACTGCTCCAGTGGTAGATATACTCTATTCATTTAATGAAGGTGGAGTTTGTATTCCTCAGTGTATTTGTTCGGTTTATTCTATAACTTTCAGAGGGAAAAGAATGAATGCAGGGTGTATGGTTAACCTTCATCATTATATAAAATTGGCTTTTGTTAGTACAAGCCTTTAAAGAAATGGCAGACCAAGTACCTTATTATTTTAATTTCTAGCATATTGACAAAACACCTTTTCTTGTTGATGTAGGTTTTCCTTTTCGCTAATTCAAAATGCAAGAGGTACTTCCACAGCCGGCTCAAGCCTTCGAAGCTTACCTGGACTGCAATGTATAGGAAGCAGCATAAGAAGGTACTTGTTCCTTTATATGGTCCATGCATATTTGTGATTCATTCTGGATGCTGCATTGCTGCTATAGTTGGTCAATGGCATATACATCTTCACTTTCTATATTAGGATATGCATGCTGAAGCTGTGAAGAAGAGACGGCGAACTACGAAGAAACCTTACTCTAGGTCAATTGTTGGCGCTACTTTAGAGGTGATTCAGAAGAAAAGAACTGAGAAGCCAGAAGTACGGGATGCTGCTAGGGAAGCTGCCTTACGGTATATTGCTGCTCTTTCTCATCCTTCCCTCTGGCTTATTTTATGTCAAGTATATGCATGCTTTGGGTGGACCCCTGGGTTGCGGATTTGTATTGTTACTAACTTGGCATTCTTGTGAAAAACATGTCATGCTCACCTACTCATAACATGCTATAATGTGATCAGTAAATTAATACTCAATTTTCTATGTATATTTGCTTACCAAAAAAGAACATTTATTTTATTTTTTACAATTATGTTAATATGTAATATGTTTTAATTCTACCAACAAGAACGTTAAATTTTGAAACCAGTGTTTACCTTGAAAGTGTTGTTAATTGTTCAGATTCATACCTCTGATCTGAAGCATATTAAAATGTTAATTTATTAAAATAACACCTAGGCAGTTGCTTGTGGGCTATATTTTACAATCATGATATTAATTCAACCAACTTTTTGCAGGGTAGGGATCATCCCTTCATTTTTACGATCTCATTTCCTATTTATTGCTTTATGTTATTTGACCATAATTTCCAAAGCACCTAATTATTCACTTCATTTAAGAAATCATTTGTGTTTTTTGCAAGTGAAATCAAGGAAAGAATTAAGAAGACCAAGGATGAGAAGAAGGCCAAGAAGGCAGAAACATTGGCAAAGACACAAAAAACTCAGACTAAGGGCATGCCCAAGGGACCAGCACCAAAAGGCCCTAAGCTTGGAGGTGGTGGTGGAAAGCGCTGAACACCTAGTTTCTCTATAGTTGAAGAAAGGCAATAGGACATTAGACTGAGTCAAAATGTTTCAATTTTGTAAAAGTATTCAGACATTTGCATATTCATATGGTGCTGGTATTTTACATGTTTGTTTAGACCTATGGTTGTACCCTCCAGCTTGGAACTTCACCACAATTTTTGTCGGCCACTCTGATTCTGCCTACGTTGTTCTACTATTAGTTTGTAAACTTGGATATATTTTTCTGTTTTAGGTTGTAACGACTTCATCCATGCTTGATGCGAGGGCCATTTCGTATTCCCTGTGCATTCCTGAAAATTTTTATTCTATGTTCTTCACCATAAGGCTGGACTTTCAGGTGACGCCCCTCCATCAGCTGGTTTTGGAGGCCTTTGTGTGCATCATGGTGAGCCATCATCTTAGACATTGAATAGTTTTCGGAAAATTATGTAATCTTGCATTTCTCGGGATGGACTGAAATTGCGTGATACCATTTATTGTCTTTTAACTTGAGACATCTTGAACAAGTTGCCAATTTTAGGCTAATTATGGTATGAAACTTTTCACAGGATATTTAGCAAAATACTGCATGAGGCATTTTCACCTGGTGCCACGAGGGAGCTGCCGAGTTTTAAGCAGGGCCATTGGTGTGTTTGGTTGTTGCTTATGTGGCAAACTTTACTCTAGAATCAATAGAAAGATTTCGCAAGAAGATTGGACAGGCTTTTTTTTTTTCCCGATGCAATTCTAGGCTCTAGATTATTTGTTGAGTAATTTGTTTTATCTGATGGTACATGTTAAAGGATGATTCAACTTTAGAAGCTTCGCTAGAATTAATGTCAGATTTAAAACCTGCTCTCTAACATTTGGTTCGGATGTGCTGGCTGTAGATACCAAAAAGCAGGAGGGAGGGCTACGAATAGGGATGGCAATGGCTCAATATCTCTCTACCTCGAAAATTACCTCGAAAATTAGGTCAAGAAGAGGTGTTAATTGGATCGGATAAATAAAAATGATTTGATTGGATCAGATAAAATATTCATCATATAAATATTATAGAATAATCATAATTTTAAAATAAAAATTTAAATTAAGATTATATTGAATCAAATTTAGAATAAAATATATTATTATCCATATCTAATTTAAATTTACTTTAGATTTTTTTAAAAAACTTCATATTCATTCTGAATTTTAATTCGATCAAATAAAATTCGCTTCCATCAAATATTTGATAAGGGACTATTGGGGGTCCATCGATCTCCTGCTCCTCATCCTCGATAACCGGCTCAACATGTTCCTCAATCAGAGAGGGCTGCTTCCTTGCAGACTCTGGATGAAGTGCTTGCTCGGGTGAAAGTACATCGACTCCGAAGCCCTGTGGAGGAGGTTAGACAGAAGTATGAGTGGTGCCACAATTTATATGAAAGAAACGAATAGGAATATCGTACATTACGATCAAACATTGCACCATTCATGCAAATATTAAATGCTAACATGCAATCATCAATCTGCTTTTAGTCTCATAAAGAGGAAAAGCAGTAATTAAACATGAGTCATCTTTATTGTCTACACTTGAATGTGTCGCGGCTTCTCTTGCTGCAATCAGCTACAGGTGCTCTAAAACAATGATAATGCACGATTGATAAAACTCCAAGTTTAAAATAACTATCATTTGAAAAATCATGTAGTTGGAGGTCATTAAACAATCTAAAAAATGATAATTTAATTGCACAATACAATGTCACCATATGATTTGTTTCCAAGCATTCAAACATGTTTTAAGGTATGTAGCTTATAACCAATGGACTGGATTCAAAATTTACATTCCCAATCATGTACGTTAACGTAGTAGTCGCTTTTAATATTCTCCATTTCACGTCAGCTTCATGCATAAGTAAATGGCTTCAGAGATGCAGAGATGCATAATTTGCAGTGTGTATGTATTCTGCAGCTCTTGATGGATGCTTGTAAATAAGGTGACGAAGTCAGCAACCAGTGATTCTGGAATCAGGGAGAGAAATGCATTATGTCCAGCAGAGACATGCAGATCGACAATGCATCGAGAAATTAGTAAAAAGTGAGGAACAAAATTATCCATCTGATGATCACCTTATCGTAGAATTTGATGAAGAACAATTAATCAAAGATGGTAGTCCACTCACTCCCTAGATAGAGGAACATTAATGTTCACTCGGGTCACATGACATGACATTGAGGAGCAATACAACTAATTAGACTTTCGCCAAAAGAAGAAGAAGAAAAAAAAAAAAAGACTAATTAGACCTCTTACATGCACAGACATATATTTAATATATAACTTATGATGTAACTGTAACCAAGGATTTAAGTCTTGCCGAGATGGGACCTAGCGGCTATAATATAACCGGAGAGATGTTCGTATGGTACCAAATTCTTATTCTAAAAGTACCATTTGGGGAGTCACGAAGCTCCTCTTAATGTCTATTTTCCATGCTGCCTACTTAAACCAAAAGTAGTTATACATGCTGTTGCCATAGGGCTCTGGTATGAAAAGAGTGTGGTCATCTATCCAATTAGAGACTTAGTGGTTGGAAGAGATCTAAGGATGGGTGATCACTCTCAGATCTCGAAAAAGAAGTTCAGTTACTGAAGATTCTTTGATGAAGGATCCTTTGATACTTGAGTTAGCTCAAGCTTTAGGAATAATGAGCGAGGACCGGTAAGTGGCTGTTTTGATTTCTGAGAGTTTCAGAAAAAATTACCGAAAGATCCTTTGTTCCTCCCTTTTATAGAAGGGGGAGAATAGTATGTTATCTCATTAATCGATGATTGCCATGGAGAATTAGAACCCACAATTATATTGATCATAGATGGTGGGTAATAAGTAGTATTAACTTACGTTCTTCTTTAACCACTCAAGAATTAAGCAAACTTGTACCATCCCATGTTCTCCCTTAAAACGGTCCAACACCTCAGAATTCTCTACGAGTCATCGGTTTAGACCCGACCATGAAGTCGGTATGAGCCCGACCAAGTCGTTGGGTTGTGGCCAACGTCAATTCTCCTCTAGCCATCTGATCTTCATTTCGAGGGAACCAAATTAGGTGCTTGATGGTGGTTTGAAGAGTAAAGGTTGAGGTTGTGCGTACGCTCACACAATACTTGCCCCTCCACTTTCAAGTTCGGAGCAGCTACCTCGGGCAGAGGAAGTAGGGGTCTTTGGGATAAGACCTTGATGTTTTATTTATCTCGTGAATCATTTAGTTTGTGCATATTTAGGCTTCGATCATTAGCCTATTCCACGAGTTAGCTCGCCCAACTCTAAGCGCTCGGCAAAGAGGATTTTGGAGCCATGTTAAAGCATCACTTCATGAATTCCACTACAATTATGAGGGATGGGTGGCTTGAGGCAAAGCGACATAATGATTCGAGAAAGATGAGATTCAGCAGTTGCTTACTAGCCTATCGCAATTTGGCATATGCTGAATATTGATAACTCTGATCGTATCTCTCACGGATCAACCTACGTGTCTGGATCTGGTGGAGGTGCGACAAAGAGTTGCATGATTGGGAGGCCCTGATCTATACTACATGGCGAAATCAGATAGTCAGAGGGTTTTAATCTGGACCATTGAACAATGGTATACATAGGCCTCCTAGCCTTCCTTTTCCTCTTATTTACCTAGTTGAGCTTTGCTTCCATTATTTTGTCATCAAGTCTACTGGAGAGACACCCATTGTTGCCACCACCATCACCTTCTTTGGCTCCAACAACCTTCTTAGGTCTTCGAGATTTTTCCTTATTGGTCCTCTTCCTTTTCTTTCTGTCTTTTGGCACTTTGGTCATCTCTTTTGTCCACTCCTCTATTCAATCTTCTTTTTTCACCATTGATTTTCTATTTCGCTCCTTCAATATCTTTCTATAGTGAGGTTAGGGACGAAAGTCATCAAGACAGCTGGGGCTCTTGGCCGTCTCCTCCCCAAGCCAGGTATGAGAATATTCCTTGAACCACTATCAAAGTTGGCCCCTCGTCCAAGCACCAATCCTCTGAACCTCGCAGCTCGGATGGTACCATGCAGGAGTTTGGAGATTTTTGGAGCCCCAGTAATGAGGAGTTGAGCATCACCAAGGCCAATCTTAGAAGGCTTTGGCCTCTATACTCTATTCCTTCATCTTTTCAGCTAGAAGTTCCAGGTTAGGAATGTCGTATCTCCAATGCTCTGGAGGATCAAATCATCTTATATAAGGAGAATCTCCGAGTAGGTCTTCATCTCCATTTTTATTCCTTTGCCAGTAATATCTTAGATTTTTACCAAGTCCTCCCTACTCAGATCACTATGAATTCTATTTGGATAATTGTGATCTTCATTATTATTTGTACCTAGCTCGATATCTGTTTGAAGAGCTTGCTCTTCAAAGCGATGTTCTTCTTGAAGAAACACTCTTATGAAAAAAGATGATAGTATTTCTCTCTCTAGATTGGATATAAATTCATCAAGGGGCTCCTTTCTTCAGTTCACTATTGAAAAAGTCTTTTTTTTTTAATTTCTTCAAATCTTCACTACGGCTTTAATTGGATTTGAGTGAACCTCAGCTTCCTCTAAGTAAAATCACTCCTTTCTGAAGATAAAGAGGATTATTAGACTCTGCTCGATGTCAAAGTACCAAAGTTGAAAGAACTAGGGATCGAGCAGATGCTTTATAATGTCGATATTAGCCTAGCAATTCCTCAGGGTACGGTCAATTCTTTGACTAAGTAGTTTGTATTATGTCATTTCTAATCTAGAACTGATCCCTTCTTCTTGATTTTGCAACAATGAGGCCAACTTTGGAATCAATCAAGTTGGCCTTAAAGAAGAGATCGGGCTTGTCCAAGGGAGAGTCCTCATCAAACAAGCAAAGTCCAAGCCGATGACTTCTATTCCAACTCCTCCAGTCTTGTCAGCCCCTACTCGATTGGTTGGACCTCCAACCTCGTAGCCCCTACTTGATCGATTGGACTTCCAGCCTCGTTGGTCCCTGCTTGATCAATTGGGACTTCGAGCATCGACCCCTTGGAGATAGATGATGCACCCAAGGTTGTTGTCACACTTCCATTGAGGCCAGCTCTTTTGGCTACTCCAAAATCAATCCGAGCTTCAACTCCATCACTTCTTTAGCAAACCCCATCCCTACCTCATTCAGCATCACGTTTACTTTCCATAATGGTGCCGACCCCATCAGCAACATTCGAAGCAGGGCCCTTCTCACCTGAGATCAAGGAGGACTTCATCACATTGGCGAGGAAGGTGCGAAGAGGTGACTCTACTCTTTGTGAACATCGGCTTGCCCGAGAGTTGATAAAAATGCTACTATTGCTATCCAATTGGATGGAGAAGAAATCATGTCCTTTGGACAAGGTCTTGATCGCCTCATATGGTGATCTTCTTGGGGTAAGCTTCTGTCTCATTTGGATTTTTTATTTCTTACATTTTTTAGATCTCTAACTTATTCTTTATTGCAACTGGTTCATGACATCACTATCCTTAGCAAGGGCCTCATCAGGCTTAACCAAGTGAAGCAAAAGCTTGTGGGGAAACTTTGAGCTGCCAACACCTAGATGAAAATGGTTGAGGAGTTAAAAAAGATAGTTGAGGAGGCCAAAAAGATGGTCAAGGAGGCATCTTAGGCCAGATTCAAAATCCTAGTAGCTTGGGAGAGAATCGAGGCCCTTGAAGGTTTGTTGCTATAGAGCACAACATCATTGAGATGCGGCAATGGAAGATTACCAAGCTTAAGGAAGTCGTGGGGCTTGCTAAGGCAGCAATCAAGGCTGCCGAAGATAAGATAAAACTTATCGAGACCCGGACAGAGATAAAGAAGTCAAAATCAATAGTCGTAGCACAATAAAGGCTATTGAAGATTTTAGGGCTTCACTTGATTTTGAAGCCATGGTCGCTGAGGGGTCCTCAAGCACATACATGTACAAGTTTGAGGCTTGCAAGGCTCCAGTCGCTCGACTATTCTCTGAAGTTGACATCGATTGGCTTGATCCTAAAGCTAGCAAAGATGAGATCGAGGATGATGGTCAAACTATGTAGCCCGCCCTAGCCACTGAGACCTCTATCGAGCCCATGGCTGAGTCCATCATTGAGCCCATAGCCAAGGCCACCACTGAAATTGTGACTATTGCCAAAGTTATGGCCGAGCATGCTACCGAGGCTGCAGCCGAAGACATTGAAGACTCTTAACATGTATTTTGCTTTTGATCTTTTTGAAATGAACTTTCTTTAAGTAATGGAATGGGCTTCACTTCTTTTCATTCTGATGTGTTTCTTGTCCTTGAAGCCATGTAATGGTTTGATCATGTGTCAACTTGGTAAACTCTCTGAGCTGGTGTTGAAGTAGAGATTCTCAATTCATCGAGGTGTCCAAGGTCGGTATCCTTAATAAAAATCTAAAGTGGATTTTATTGTTTATCCAGACAAGCTTATAGTAATCTGAGGTCAAATCCTTGACTGAGATTACTTTATCCAAAGTTGATCCAAAGTCAATCCTTGGTGGAAAGTTTTGCCAAGTTGATAATGTCATGATATATGATCGGAGAGTTTTTGATGTCTAGTCTTTTGAAGGTCCTATCTTGGGTTAGGACATCTCCTCATTATCAGCATCTAGTTGAACACCAACTTTGAGGTCTCGACTAAAATTGAGATATCTCTAAAGGATTGGTTCAGTCCGACCTAGTTGTCGGGGTTCAAACTAGTGTCAGAATATCCCTTGGTCGATTTTTCTATTTAGCACCTATCTGAGAACCAAGGCTCGGACATTATCCTTAATGTATCTGATGCAATGCATCGGCTGAGACCAACCCTATTTGACTTAGTCATTTTCAAGCAAAATCTTTATAAATTTTAAAAAAAAACTTTATTGATGTGAAGACAATTTTAAGTCTTACTGATAATACATTCTAAAGTTCTCAATGTTCTAAGTCTAAGGAATGGGAGTGCCATCGAGGTTTTCAATTTTATAAGCCCTGGGTCTGATGACTTTGGCTATCTTATAGGGTTCATCCCAATTCAGGGCTAATTTGCTCTGTTCTATGAGTTTGGACACTTCGGCATGTTGAAAGATAAGGTTGCCCGATCAGAACATCTTCATTTTAACTCGAGTATTATAATAATGGGCTATGCATTGCTGATATAAGGCCATTCTAACCCAAGCTCGCTTCCTTACTTCTTCCAACAAATCCAAGTTCATTCGAAGCCAACCCAATTTTTTTTGCTTATCATAGTATTCTACCCTGATTAATGGCATCCCGATCTCAACAGGAATAATCGCTTTTGCTCTAAGGATGAGGTTAAAAGCTATTTTCTAGGTTGATGTTTAGGGCATCATCTGGTGTACCCAAAGGATATTGTAGAGCTCATCAGCCTACAGTCCCTTTACCTAGCTGAGCCTTACTTTAGCCCTTGCAAGATTGTATGATTGGTCATCTCGGCTTCTCCATTAGACTGTAGATGGCCAATCAAGATGAGCTTGTAGTCGATGTAGAGTTTCAAGCAAAATTTTTACAACTTTAAATTATTAAATTGATGCCTGTTATCAATGATGATAGCTCGTGGAAGTCCAAACCAATAAATGATTGACTTCCAAATAAAATTCCAAATCTTTCCTTCAGTAATCTATGCTAATCGATCGACTTTGATCTATTTAGTGAAATAGTCAATTACAATGATATCAGGAACTTTCTTTTATTGATCGCCTATAAAAATGGTTCAAGAAAGTTAATTCTCCACATAGCAAAAGATCAAGATTTTATGATCCATGTAAGTTGAGCAACCAGCCTTCATTGAATGTGGGCATATCTTTGGCACTATTTATACTTCTTGACGAGGTCGGATGCATCTTGTTATAAGGTCGATCAATAGTACCATTGTTGGATGATTTTGTAGGCTAGGAATCTATCCTCCAAGTGATTGCCATAGGTTCCTTCGAGGACTTCTCGAATAACATAATCTACCTCAGATGGTTATAGACAACGAAGTAAAGACAACGAAAATGACCTCTTGTAAAGTCTTCCTTCTAAATAGACATACCATGGAGCCTGGTGCTTGACCCTACAAACCTCGACAAGATCAATTGGTAGGTTACCATTGACCAAATAGTTGACAAGAGGGTCTATGTAGCTTGGCTCATAACCGACCTATAGCAATGTTGGTTCTTCGATGCTTCATCTTTGCAGGTGTTCGATAAAGACTCTTTTATTGAGGTCAGAGAATCCTAAGATGGTAAGGTGAGATAACGCATCGGCTTGGGCATTCTTTGACCTCAATATCTACTATACTTCTAAAGTTTGAAAAGTCGTGGAGAGCTCCTTGAGCTTCAGTAGATATTTGGCCATTGTTGGGTCGTAGGCTTCTTCTCCTTAGACCTGGCCGACAATCAATTGTGAGTTGGTGAAGACCTTGAGATCCTTCATCCCGAACTCTTTCGCAATGAGGAGACCAATAATTAGGGCCTCATATTCAGCTTGATTATTAGAAGCTTTGAAGTTAAATCAGAGAGCTATTCCATCACAACTCCTTTCAGACTAGTGAGGATGAGCCTAACTTTGCATTCTTATAAGTTTAAGCTCCGTCCACATGCAGAACCCATTGAGACACTTGTTCAATCTCCTCGGGTAGTACCAAAGATGGTTCTTCATTGGGAATAGCATATTTTATGATATAAAGTCAGCCAAATTTGGACTTTCATTGCAAGTCGGGAATGAAAACTGATGTCAACCTCTTTGAGCTCAAATGTCCACTTCACCATATGCTCGAAGGTGCCTGGCTTTTGGAGAATCACCCTTAAAGGTTGATCAGTTAGGATGACTATCAAGTGACTTAAAAATAGGGTCGAAGTCATTGTACAAAAGCAGTTAGCGGGTAAATCATTTTTTCGACCTTGGAGTACTTGGTTTCCACATCTTGAAGAATTTTATTTTTATAATAAATTGGCTTTTGAGTTTCTACATCTTCTCAAACCATAGCCAAGTTAACAGCGATATGTGAGATGGATAGATCCATTAATAATTCCTTATCTTCTATCGGTTTGGAGAGAAGTGGAGGGGACCCAAGATACTTCTTGAGTTCTTTGAAAGTGGTTCGATATTCATCTGACCACTCAAAAGCCTTTATTTTCCATAGAAACTTAAAGAAGGAGAGGCCCTTCTCGACTAACCTTGAAATGAATTGGTTGAGAAGCACCACCCGACTAGCTAGATGCTGCACATTTTTTTTGGTTTTGGATGCTTCATTTCCAATAGTGCTCAAATTTTTTCTGGACTGGCTTCTATCACATGCTGAGTCACCATGAATTTCAAGAATTTTTTTGAGGTCACCCTGAAAATATAGTTACTTGGATGAAGTTTTATTTAGTGTAGCCTCAACTCATCAAACGCCTCTTTTGGATCGATGAGGTGCCGATCAATTTTGATACTCTTGACCAACATGTCCTTAAGTAGACTTTTATATTGCATCCGATCTGATGTTTGAACATCCTATTGATGAGGTGCTGGTATGTAGCTCCCGTATTTTTCAATCCAAAAGGCATTATTTTGCAATGAATGCTGTCTTATCCTTATCTTCAGGAGCGATCCAAATCTAGTTGTATCTTAAGAAGACATCTATGAAACTTAACAACTGGCATCCACAAACTAATCAATCCTCAAAAGAGAAAATCTATCCTTTGGACATGTCTTATTGAGGTTGATATAATCAATGTAAATCCTCCACTTACCATGCACTTTCTTGACAATGACAACATTGGCAAGCCACTCTAGGTAATGAGCTTCTCAGATAAATCCTGCCATCAGGAGTTTGTCCACTTCTTCCTCAATTACTCATTGTCACTCTGAGGCTAAACTTTTCTTTTTCTGCCATAATGGTCAGTTCTGGGTTTATATTTAACCTATGGACAATGATGTCAGAAGGAATACCTAACATGTTTGACGTCGACCAGATGAAGACATCCTCATTAGCCCATAGAAATGCCATTAGTCAATCCTTATTATCGGACGTCAACTAGGAATCAATCCAAATCATTCAATCTAGATCTTCTCTAAAGGAGACTATGATAAGTTGCTCGATTGGTTCACCTTGGGACTCTTCTGATTTGTCCCTATAATCTTTGATTGGTAGAGTCTCGATTGATCATTTTCTTTGATAGTTGTGAGAAAATATTGTAGAGCAAGCATTTGGCCTTCTCGGATTTCTCCAACCCCATTTTTGATCAGGAATCTAATAAGTAATTGGTATGTGGAAACAAATGCTCGTAGCACATTCAGCTCAAGTCATCTGAGAATTGCATTATAAGCAGAAGGCACACGGACGATGAGAAAAGTGAGCTGAATGATCTTTTGTAAAGGCTATAATCCAATGATTATTGGCAAAGTAATCTCCCATTCAACTACTATAGAATCCTTAGAAAACCAACCAAGGGGGTATTAACTTTCTTTAGTCAATCAATCGACAATCTCATTTAACAAAATGCATCATAAAATAATACATCAGGCAAGCTTCTATTATCAACCAAAATCATTTTTTACATTATAATTTGCTACCATCATCGATACAACGACAACATTATCATGAGAAGTTTGAACACCTCAGATATCATTATTAGAAAAAGAAACAATCTTCCTAGTTTGCTGCCTTTTTCGTTCCCTCATCTTGGTCTTCTAACCCCTACCACTGCCAAAGTCTGATATTATGTTGATAACACTAACAATTGGTTGGTTGTTGTTGTTCTCCTCATCGGGCTAGTGTCAAGGTGGCTCCTTGATCATGTTCCCCTTGCATTCACAAACATATTTTTCAAGGTATCCTCTTCAAATAAGGGCTTCAATTTCATCTTTCAAATGGAGGCAGTCCTTGGTATTGTGGTCATGATCTCCATGGAAAAGATAATACTTTTTTTTGTTCCTCCTCATTAGTTTGAGCCTTTATTCTTTTGTTCCTCCACATAGGTTTGAGCCTTCATTGGGGGAGGTCGGCAAAGATATCCCTGGCCTTCAATCTCCATCAAGATTTGGGCTTGAAGAGCAGTCAGAAGAGCATAATTATTAAATTACTGAGGGGGACCCTTGGCCAAAAACTCTTCATTGGCCAAGAGGATTCTCCTTCAACATGGATTACACATGGATCACCCCACCCCATTTTTTGCTTGGAGCCCTCCCTCCTTCAGCCTACTTGCATGCGGCTTGGGCCTATTTCGCTTATGCATATTTTCAAGCTCGCACTAGGAGGTCAGCATGGTTTCTTAAATATATTTTATCAAGAGAGAAGATGAAGCACTTATTTTGAAGTCCTTGCTTGAACACCGACATCACCAATGACTCATCAAAGTTGCACCCCTCCAGCATGGCTGTATTAAAATGCACTACATAGTTGAGCAAAGATTCGCCCCCTTCCTGCTAAATCGAGAAGAGACTATTGGTATTCTTTAGTTATACTTGATTGTTGCCAAAGTGGACAACAAATAGTTTTTTGAGCTGCTTAAATAAATAAATAAATTTCGATAGGAGTTCGAAGTACCATACTCGTGCCATCTTCTTAAGAGTGATCAGGAAGATGAGCCAAAGGAGGACATTCAAGGCATCTTAAAGCATCATGAGGGCTTTGTAATCCTAAAAATGATCAAGGGGGTCCAAAGAGCCATCATATGACTCTATCTATGGCATCTTGAACCGACTTGATATCAGTTCTTACAATATGGTATAGAAAAAAAGAGACTGGGAGTTGAAGCTAAAGCCATTCATTCTTCTAACTTCCGATTTGCACCTCATCCAAATGGCACTCTATCTCTCGAATATTCTATTCAAGTTCTACTTCTCAGCAAGATTTTTTAGGGCATGGAGAGTAGCTTAGGGTCGAATCACCTATGGAAGAGGTTAAGGAGCACCGACATCGCTCCTCCTTCTTCAAGCCTTGGTGGGATTGCAATCATTGTGTAGTAGGAGCAGAACGATACACCGACCGAGGGCTGCTTTTGGACTCTAGGGGTGGATTTGATGGCTATATCGAGAGGGTGCCGCCTGACGAGTAGGTTCTTGGGGCTGTCACTGCTTAGTGGCCTATTGAAGCTGCTGCATGACATTGATCAATGCCTGAACTTGTCAGATCTGAATATCCAATTATTATGGGTCCCACCATCATGGGTGGTTGCATAAGCCCTTCTGGGGTGGACACTCATGTAGCACCATCCAGACTATACCGAGATGACTAGTGGTGAGAAGCAATAAAGTTATTGTGTACTCTAGTCCTCACCATGGTTCTCTTCTCTCTATTGTTGGGTCAAATTGCCCTCCTTCTAGTACTAAACTATTGCTGCAAGACTTGGATATGAGGAGAGTATGGTTATAATCAATGCCTATTCGATCGAGGGCTCAATGATCGAAGGAAATCCGAGGATAGGTGATCGCTCCTAGATTTTAAAAAAGAAGTCTAGTCACTGAAGATTCTCCGATGGAAGACTCTTCGATGCTTAAGTTAGTCAGAGCTTTAGGAATAGTGAGACAGAGAACTAGTGAATAGGTGTTTCTAGTTTCTGAGAGTTCTGGAAAAGCTTACTGAGGGTCCTTTGTGCCCTATTTTTATAGAAGGCAAGAGAGTAATATGCTACCTCATTAATCTGTAACCGCCATGGAGAATTAGTATCCATGATTGTATTGAAGTGGTATTAACTTCATGCCACATTTCACTTTAACCACCTGAGATTTGAGAAAATTTGCACCAGCCCACGTTCCCCCTAGAACAGTCCAATGCCTTGGAGTTTTGTAAAAGCCATCAGCTTAGACCCAACCATGGGGTCGTTATAAGCCCGACCAAGTTGTTGGGTTGCAGCCAAGGTTAATTTTGCTCTAGTCATCTTATCTTCATTTCGAGGGAACCAAAGTGGGTGCCCAATGGTGGTTTGAAGAGTAAAGGTCAAGATCATGGGTATCCTTATACAACACATGCTATAACAAAACATCACCATAAGTTATTTTAAAAAAAAAAATCTATGAAGTGAACATGTGATGTTTTACTACCAATCAGTTTGCAGTACTCATACTAGAAATTATGATCAAGGATGCCTTTATCAATCACCATCAACTTTGGAGATATCTTGTGAAGCATTTTTCAAGGAAAAGAGTTCAATATCATACCATGAATTAGTGAATCAGGTAGGATGTTTTTGTGTAGAATAACAAATAGTAGGTCAATTTTTAAAATTTTCATGGTAAATGTGAAATGCTAATATTAATACAAATGTGGGAGGGATTCAAAGCATAGTTGTTTCATCTACTTGGCTAGTAAAGCAAGAACTAGTTTATATATCTTGGGGCTTCGATTACAAATGAAGGAATATAGACTTGACGATAAGGCCCAATGCTCACTACTACCATTTCTTTCTTTCTTTCTTTTTTGGTATATTATCTACATTCTCTATATGCCTTTGATGTAGCATTAGGCAAATTGTTAGCTTGTATGTCTCACCTTATGATAATACAATGTGGTATGGATCAACCAGAATAGGTATACATCAAATTGCCCTAGCTAGGAATTGAATCTAAAATCCTATTGGTTTTATGGAAAGCAGCACTAAAGGTATCGATGTATAGGGTTTGATGTTTCTTTCAAAGTTGTAAGTCTACATGCATGTAATACCCCTTTTGTCATAAATGGAAAGACTCCGTAACAAGTATGGATAACATCAATGTTCATATTCACCAACATGGTTCCCTTGAATATTACAACCTAACATCTGATTCTTATTTTTATTGTGACCCCATACATTGATTGTGAGATGGTCAAACCAAGGTCATAGTCTACAGAAGGATATCCTTATTAAGCTCAGAGAGATTGAGCTGGAGCTAAAGTCCCGCTACCAATCTTTCTTTTGGTTTCACTTTGGATAATGGATCTTGATGTGATACATCCTCATAATAAAAATGGAGTAGAAACATCATGATGAGTTGGGATTTTCCTTTTTTTTCTTAAGAATAAGCACTATAAACTATCCACTTCAAAAAGATCATGGATTGAATCAATACCAACCTTAAGTCAATGAGCTATCTAAATAGTGGAGGAAATGAGCTTCGATTCTAAATGCAATATTTTCATAGTTATCCTGATCCAGGAGGATCAATGGACTCAATATAGACCACTTTGGCCATTACTAATAGGATTGGACAGAGTCTAGGAGTAAGATCCATCACATCAAGAAGTCAAGTTGCAAGTCAAACTTTTCGAGACTATAACATTATTTTAAAAAAAATAGATAATTTTTGAGATTTATGTCTTGATGCCCTACCCTTTATGGTTGGTGTCTCTAGCAATCAGGTCCAAATTCCTTCATTCAAAACTTGAAACGAGCAAATCAAACCAAAAATTTTTTTTTTGGATAAGATTTTAATCAAAAGTAGTTTCCAATCCAAGGAGAATCTAGTGGAATGACAAAAGACAGTTAATATAGAAGTTGAGATCTACCTCTTGAAAAATTTTAATTTTTTTAGATTATTTCTATTAGACACATCTATTTTAGATGAAAGAGTCATATTATAACAAGAAAGAGGAACCCAACCCAATTATATAATGATTGATGCCTTTGTAGAAACTAAAAAGAGGAATCTGATCCAATTTATGCAAGGGTGGGTCTCACTATTATAAATAAAGACTATTATTTACTTTAAAATCAATCAATGAAAGAAAATGAGACTTAAGTCCTACTTTTAAAATTTTTCTATCTTTTTTCTTATTTTCTTTTATGAGCTTCGAGCTGAGTAGATTAAGAAAAATCTTTTTTCACCCTAATCGGATCACATTCTTTCAGAATCTTTTGGCTTGACCTCTTTGTAGCTTCGCATAAGTGTATTGGAGCTCTTCCCTGTATCCCGAGTCTCTCAGTAAACCTATTTTTGTCAAGCGGTAGCTTATTTCTAGCTTATTTCTAGAAATATATTATGATAATCATCCATTCCTAAGATGTATCTTGATGCCTGAATTGATTGGTCGTCCCTTCTGCAAGGAGATTCTATTACCCTTTTTTTTTAAAAGAAAAAGATTCTCATTATGGTCTAGTTGAGAGATGATTACTAAGATATATTTGTTTTGCTAGAAAAGCCAAAGGGTCAAGTCCTAGTCAAGCAATCTTAAAGTTACAATTTAAAGTAGCTAAATTTATAGAGGCTTAGACCAAACCAAGTGTTAGTTGTTTACATGAAAGCCAATAAATGTGACATCCTTTTTGGATAAGTTTATGTACTTTCATTTAATTAATAAAAGAGCAAATTTATATTTATTCACACTGGTGAGAACACCACCTTCATCAGAGCAAATCATAACCACCACCTTCATCTAGGGAGCACCAGCAAGTCACAGCTGCCACCTTCATCCGGGGATCTCTAGCAGATCATGGCCATCGCCTTCATCAACACCTATTATTTGGTTTGATTATTATGTGTCCATACTTGATTTGGTCTTTTGTATTTAGTTTGAGCATTGATTAAGTTGTTTTGAGTCTTGATGTCACATAATTGAGTTTGATGTATTTGAGTCTTGTGTGGGTCATTCTATTTGACTAGGTTAAATCTGGATTATTTGAAATTCAAGTCAGAAATTTGAATTTCAAATAATTGGGACATTGGCTTTGGATTTGCCTAAAGTGTCACCCTTCCTTTTCTATCAAGATTTCATGCATGCTAGAAGGAGAAGGGCGTGATTTCCTCCACACACACATCCTCCTGGGCATGATCTCGGGAGTGAGATCTGATGGGTTGTTGAGGGAATGCCCCCCCCATCATTTTATTTCCACTGGTCTATGGTTGTAGAGGGTACTTTTGGAAATAAGAAAACCTTCTCTAATCTCTTTGGGCATCTCTCTTCCTTCTCCTTCTTCCTCCCTTCCCTCCTCCCCTTATCTCTTCTCCCACATTCTCTAGTCCCTACTCTAGTATCAATGCCTTTCCTTTGAAGATAGAGAAAACTAGAGGGATCAGATTTTCACTATGATCTTGCAAACCAAATCTAAAGATGGGGCAATCTCCTTCGATGTCGAACCCTACGACACCCTACGAATCTTACTGGATCGGTCTCCTCCTCCAGAGACCATGCAAAATCTCATGCTTGGTGAGATTTTTCCTTCAAAAATATTCTAACAAATCATTATTGGCTGCATAAGAACCTATTTTTATTTGAACTACCTAAGAATCACTAGGAGCAGAGCCCTAATCTGAAATGAGGTGGTTTCTTAACAATCTCTGGTCCAACTAGAATAGAACTCTGATGGTGCATGCTGAGTTTTCTTCCCTGGTTTATTTTTAATCTTGGTAAAATAACTTCTGCATAACTTTTGCACTTGTTATAATTTTTGTGTTTGTTTAATTTTAGTTGCTTATAGTGATTCTTCATGTTGATCTGAATATAAGATTGCATGCATCTTAGATCTAGGATTTATTCAATCAATGGTTTGAGGAAAAGCTACTTCTATACTTATTGATATGTGTAAGGATGTTTAAAAGCTGGAAAAAGCATAGCTTGAAAACTCACGTTAGCTCGTTTTGGACCACCTTTGACTTTTGAACCAATTGAAAAGTGCATGTTCTCAAGAATGAAGATATATTATGATAATCATCCATTCTTAAGATGTATCTTGATGCCTAAATGATTAGTTGTCCCTTTTGCAAGGAGATTCTATTGCCCTATTTTTTTTTAAAAAAAAATGGGTTCTCATTATGGTCTAGTAGAGAGACAACTACTAAGATATATTTATTTTACTAGAAAAGCCAAAGGGTCAAGTCCAAGTCAAGCAATCCTAAAGTTACAACTTAAACCAGCCAAATTTATAGAGGCTTGGACCAAATGAAGTGTTAGTTGTTTACTCGAAAGCCAATAAATGTGACATCCTTTTAAGGCAAGTTTATGTACTTTCATTTAATTAATAAAAGTGCAAGTTTATATTTATTCACATTGTTCCATGTCAATCTACATAAATACATCTATAGAATCAATATTAAGGAAACATGTTCTTAAATAAGTTAAGAATATGTTACATGTATTTCTTAGTACATGGTTCTTAAAATGCTTATAGTCATAGTATTATTAAATGGATAATAATAATCTAGTAAGACTATTACATTGTATGCATGCTATAAAATTGGAGTGATGAATCCCATGTCACTTGTGTGAGATACTAATGCAACCATGTAGGTGCTTGTTAAGGAACAAGTTCACTAAGCATGATCCAACTATAGAATTGTCACATGAAGTTTACTCCCTTGTCAATCATATATTATATTATTATAATTGTGTAATAATTCTTAGACCTGAGGTACCATATTATCTTGTATATGGGTTATTATAGTTTGACTATGTAATAACCTCATAGCCTAATTAGGAGATTTGGGAAATACATATGTTAGCTATAGTGAGTTATGCATGGAGATATACGAGTGTGCAATATAGGATCTATCACTCTCAAGTAAAGAGAGAGAATGTCCTATGCATCTAATGGACTTGACCTAAGGAATCTTTAGCCAAAGTGGAATGGTATTTGGAAGTAGTTCCAAAAGTAATCATTATAGGCCATGATCAATTACATTGGGCATATAACTAAATTAGTGGTTTTGAAAAAATCTTATGGCCTTCATTCAATCGAGATATTATGTGATAGAAGGATTTGATTATATAGTAATTAATTGTAATAGAAAGGTTCAATTTGATCTAATTTATCATTATTTAGATTGCCATGATATATTGCTGGATGTCACTCATGGATAGTAGAAACCTTATGAGTAATCATAGAACGTTATTTATTAAGGGAGAATTAAAGGTAGTTTTAATTCAAGACAATTAGAAATAGTTCTAATTAAGACATTAAAGAGTTAATATTGTTTCTACTACCAAATAATAATGAACCTAGTGGGTCACACATAGTAGAGTCAATGTGGATCAAAGATGAGAGGGTATTGGGCCATTAAGTCACTAAAATAGTTTAGTGGACTTAATGATATTAATATGATTAGTATGGGCTTATTTAATTAAGTATGGACTTAATTAATTAGTCTAGGGCTTATTGGGCTTAAAGTCTAATTTAATATGGGTTATAACACAAGTCCAACATGGATTAGGATTGGTGTAGCTGACCTAAGCTCTTTAGTAAACCCTAGCCAGCCTGTATATGTGTCCTTTAAATACATAGTTATAGCCAGCCACAAAGAATAATTGCTAGCACCATCATAGTGGCCAACCCTCTCTTTCCTCAAGAAATATTTGAAGGTTTTTTGATCCAAGGGATTGATTCATGTGGATACCATTAGAGGCCTTTGTTAGATATATGTGCCCTAGAAGCCAGAATTGGCTGACACTTGTAATACACTTCTAGGGGCAAAATTATAATTTTGACTATAATTAATAAAATGGGTTATTTTCTATCACACCTGTGTATCTAGTGTCTGTGATACATCCTTTGAGTTAATGGTAATGATAATTCATATTTTCAAGAGTTGAAAATTTAAGACATGAATAATCATTATTAACTCATAAACAGCTCCCGACCATAGGATCATCACGAGGATGGTGATTGATCCGGAAGGTTGGTGTACGATCGCTTCTCTTTAGTAGATGAGTCTTGAGTCTACGGTGTGGAGACACCGGAGCGAGAGTACAGGTACTCGTTAGAGAACGAGGGCACTGAGCGTGACCACCTCGAGTAGTCATTAGGAAGTCTACCTTCTCGTCAATGACTGACTCGATGCTGCAGTAGTGTGTCTGGTTCTTTGACCTGAGATGCATCGGCAGTTCACCTTGAGGGTGTTATAGTTTGACTACACCATTACTCGGTCTCCTAGCCATATGGAACCCTGAGGTGTATGTTGGCTGTGACATGTTCATTGTAGGAACTGGATTGCATCAAGATGGGATCTATCTACCTCGGTGGTAGAGGAGTAGCCCTATGATGATCATGAGAATCAAGTCCTGAAGCCCATGGCCATGGCAGAGTGAAATAATAGAAAGAGTTTCTATTTAGATTTTCACATTGGACTCGAATCGAATGATTACATCATATGACAGAGACTAGGGTTTGACGAGTTCACCTTAACCCTAATCTGATCGGGGCTCAAGATAGAAGAACTGAATCACACAGGTAGCTGCACCAAGAGGTTCGCATTCAGCTCTGATGGGTTGCCACCATATACTGCTAGGTGTCACTGGTGGATTTTGGGAGCAATTAGAATGATTTAGATGATCGATCATTCTAGCTGTTCGAATCAGAAGAGTTCTGATCCATCGAAAGGAGTTTCGATGATGTCTATGATAGAGATCATGACATATCCCATTACCATACAGAACTGAACCTAACTGGGTCACACAAACAAGGGTTTGAATCTGGTGATCATCAATTGAACTGATCTAGTTCAATTGATCTGAATGAGATTCAATTAGGTTCAAGGAAATCGTGCTAGCACTCGATTGAACCTAACGTTCTTCTTTTACTATCATAAATAAGTTGTCCTGACTGAGCCAAAGGAGTTTGTGCTCAATCAGAGGCCTTCATATGGTCTGACTGGAGGTTGTCCAAGTCAGAATAGGTTGTCTTATTTGTAAGACATTACCTGCCATTTTTGGTCACCTGCCATTTCTTGTTCTTTGACTTTGGTCAAAAGTCTACCTTTGACTGGTCAAACGTTGACCATTCACCCTTTGACTTTTGACCACATGTCATGCACCTATTGGAGAGCTGGTGGGGGCTTGTCCCCCTGCCAGAACCTGGCAAGGAGAAGGGCGCACGCCAAGGGTGGCGTGAGCCCAAGTAGGAGGCGCCTAGGAGTCCTTGTTGGACAAGGACTCCACCTCCCTTTAGGATTCCAATTAGAGTTCTACTAAGAATCCAGTTTGACTGGTCTTAGGCACCCTCTAAGGAGGAATCCAGGGGTCTCTATTCCAACCAATCAGATTTAGATCTGATTTCACAAAGGGTTGTGATTGGTTGAGAGGAAGAGGAGTTGGATCACAAGCTTAGGTCTATAAATAAGACCCTGCGCCCAACCCTAATTCTAATGAGATTTCCCACGCCCCAAGGCTGCCTCTCCCCTCCTTCTCCACGCCATACTCTCTTCTCCCCTTGCTCTCCACGTCCAAAAGTGTTTTGGACTTAGTTTGGTGCGATTCAGATCAAGGAAAGGCGATCAAAAGCAAGAAGGCTGCGCTGCTGCAAAAGGACGACTGCAGATCTTCAAAAGAGTTTTGAAGATCCTCCAGATCAGATCCAGATCTGATTTTTGGAGGTGTGATAGAGAAGAAGAGGATCTCCAGATCCAACCCGAGTGGATACCGGTAGAGGCCAGGCGCTTGCGTGGCTAAGATCCAGAACCTTCCGCTGCAATCAGGATCATCTACAGGGTAATAGGATTACCCAAATCAGGTAAATTGAATTTGATTTAATTTATCTTATTTTATTTTATTTATTAAAATAATAAGAATCAGATCTGAAACATATCAAGATCTGATTAAGATCAAGAGAAAAATTTTTGAAATATATCTCTTGATCTAATCAGATCTGGACGAACCTGGACCGGGAAATCAGGATTTCCCTTCAACTGGTATCAGAGCCATGGTTCTAAAATTGTTTAGATCTGATTTTAATTTTATTTTAATTAAAAATAATGTGATTTCAGATGTCACATGAGATGTGATCAGATCTGAAATCAGAAAAATTAAAATTAAATGATTTGGATCTAAGAACATGAAGATATGCATGACTAGTTCTAGAATAGAATAGTTCTATAGAATAGTTTTGCATGTCTTTGATTTAATATGATTAAATCATATTTTAGATCTTCTTATTTACTATTTTCTGATATTATAAGTGTTATAATAACATCTGATAAACAGCAAATAAAAATTATTTAATTTTAAATATCATATGAGATATGATAGATGCATGACTAGACTAGTTGTAGAATAGTTCTACATAATTGTCTAGATTAGAATTTATTTTGATTAGATCAATTTAAATCTAATTTTTTAGATTATTATGTGATAATTTAGATCTGAAAACATGCATGATTATGATACATGAGATGTATGCAAAATATGCCTTGATTAGATCTAAATTTGTATATGAGATATATGATATAGATCTATAACTGTTTTGTAGATTTACATGTTCCTGATTAAGGCGTTCCTCTTGGCCGTCCGGTCATAAGAACGAAGAAGGGTTTAAAGGCCCTCTCTTCCCATTCGATGGGGTGTTCTTATGACGTGTAGGGGTGCTGCGTGTTCGTCCTTAATCAGAAACCCAAAACTTACTTTCTGCAAAACCCTAGATCCTGAAACCCTAGGATTTATTGTGCATATTTTGTTTATGAACCCAACTTAATTAAGAATTAAGTTTATGGAATATTAATTAGGTCTAAAATTGAGAATTTCAGATCTAAGACATATTCATAATACTGGGTTCGGGCTTGGGTAGCTCAATTAGGTCTAAGCGGTTGATCAAACCGAATCAAGAGTTGGTTAGATGGGATCAACAATGCTTAAATTGACCAGCCTAATAGGATTAAGTCTGGGTCAAGATCGAGTCACGATCAAGCAAGACCTAATTAGGCTCAGAGGTTAGAGTCTGGATTGTAGGCTAACCCAATTGGTTCTGACTCAACAATTTGGTGTCTAAGGTAAGTTTGGCACAGACGACCGACTGGTTTTTAATTGGAAGCTACTCGACCTGAATGCGTTCTTGTGCGAGTTAACGGCATATTCCTTCCACCGGTCTCACTTACCTGGCCATATCTGTTGACACAGTTCTGATCTGAGGTGGTCAATAATCCGAGCTGACCCATGCCACTAGGTTAGTCATAATTGTTATGACTAAGCCAAGTCTAGTTTAATGAGACCTGAATCAATTCTCCCTAAGAAAAGATTAAGTCCTGAGGTCTTCCACCATTGTAGACGTGCGGGCCCTTCCCGGGGTTGATTGTTCTCGGCTGGATACAGTGGCTCAGTTGCACCGGGAAGACGCAACCATGTCTATTAGGCATTGGATGCTATGGGCTGGAGGATGAGTTGGGCTCAATATTCCGGATACGGTGAGAGACCCAATTAGGAACCCAGTCTATGCAAATGGTGGGTCTGACTTAACTAAGGAGTGGATCAATATTCCGGATACGGTGAGATTCATGAATTAGAGACCAAGTTTGGGTGCACCATGATTAGAGAATCATTGAACAAGAGTTGTTCACTCATTGGCTAACCCATCACCAATAACTGTTAGGTGAGGTGATGAGTCAGTTGGTGAGACCGCACCACCCACTAGAAATCATCAATCGCGGAGATTTTTCGCATCTCTACAGAGGGAGTGTAGGGATCCGAGAAAATAGTGGGAGCTAATTTGTTTAAAAATAAAATCCCTAAACAAATTGGTCAAGTCAAAATTACAGTATCTAACTAGAATCTTTGACTCTCTACAGGAAAAGAGATGTTGAGGTTCAGGAGACGTAACTCCGCAGATAATGTGGCAGACCCACTTACAAAGCCGTTGGGCCAGCAGACAGATACGAAGCCCACCATGAGAAGATTGGGACTTAGACTTGTAGCCAATGCTTTAGGACAAGTGAAAGATTGTTAGATATATGTGCCTAGAAGCCAGAATGGCTGACACTTGTAATACACTTCTAGGGGCAAAATTATAATTTTGAACTATAATTAATAAAATGGGTTATTTTCTATCACACCTGTGTATCTAGTGTCTGTGATACATCCTTTGAGTTAATGAAATGATAATTCAATATTTTTCAGAGTTGAAAAATTTAAGACATGAATAATCATTATTAACTCATAAACAGCTCCGACCATAGGATCATCACGAGGATGGTGATTGATCCGGAGGTTGGTGTACAATCGCTTCTCTTTAGTAGATGAGTCTTGAGTCTACGGTGTGGAGACACCGGAGTGAGAGTACAGTTACTCGTTAGAGAACGAGGGCACTGAGCGTGACCACCTCGAGTAGTCATTAGGAAAGTCTACCTTCTCGTCAATGACTGACTCGATGCTGCAGTAGTGTGTCTGGTTCTTTGACCTGAGATGCAAATCGGCAGTTCACCTTGAGGGTGTTATAGTTTGACTACACCATTACTCGGTCTCCTAGCCATATGGAACCTGAGGTGTATGTTGGCTGTGACATTTCATTGTAGGAACTGGATTGCATCAAGATGGGATCTATCTACCCTCGGTGGTAGAGGAGTAGCCCTATGATGATCATGAAAATCAAGTCCTGAAGCCATGGCCATGGCAGAGTGAAATAATAGAAAAAGTTTCTATTTAGATTTTCACACTGGAACTCGAATCGAGAATGAATTACATCATAATGACAAGACCTAGGGTTTGACGAGTTCACCTTAACCCTAATCTTGATCGGGGCTCAAGATA
>QRFJ01003634.1:124913-187413 GCA_006176705.1 Cocos nucifera
CATGAAAATGTTCTTGTCCAACCACTGGCACGTATCCCTAGACACACATAAGACTGATTGGACCCAATTATAAAATTGGCTCAGGAACTACAAAATTGTTTTGGGTTCAGAGAAGTTAACACATGTTTTGGACCAGGACCCTCCACCTTACCAGCTCGTCCATCTGATTGAACAGAGAGCGTCTCTGAAAAGGACTTGATGAAGACAATAAGGCCAGATACTAATGTTTGGGCTCCGATGCCTGATGAGCTCCGTGCCAACATGAAGATATCGGGACTGCTCGCCAAATGTTGCTCACCTACAGGAGATGTTTGGTGAACAGAGTCGCGCAGCCAAATATCAAATCACGAAACACTTTTTAAGGCTAAGATGCGTGATGGGCAATTAGTCCAAGATCACTGTCTGACATGTAAAAGGACATGGAAGAGCTGAGAAGTCGGTTGTGAAGTTGGACTTGGATCTGCAGAACGATATTATTTTGCAATCCTTGACTGATGCATATGGGCAATTCAATCACATGAATTACCACATGCATAACTTCAAAAATTCCTTGGCCGAGTTGATGAATATGCTGGTTACGGCTGAGCTTTCTATGAAAGGTTCTAAAGGCTCAGTTTCTTGCTATGGAATGGACTTCTTCCAAAAGAAGTCTTATGGAAGAAGAAAAGGAAGTCTGTGAAAAACAAAAGGTAGAAGGATCAAAAGAAGAAGAAGGCAGAACCGAAGAAAAGGCCGATGCAAAAGGAAAGGTGTTCCATTGCAACAGCGACGGCATTTGGAAGCGGAACTGCCCTACTTACCTGGCACCCTAAAGAACAAGAAGGAAGGTCCTTCTGGAGGTATGCTCGTTATTGAGTCTAACCTTACGTTTCTTCTGCATCCAGTTTGGGTTGCTTGACTCTGGTTCTAGTGCTCATCTGTGCACTTCTAATGCAGGGTCTTGAGGATAGCAGGAGGCTGAGGGATGGAGACATGATCCTACGCATCGGTAATGAGCAAGAGTTGCAGCAGTAGCCGTGGGAACATACCTCTCTAGCGATTACCATCTGGTTTAGACTTAGTTTAATAAAGACTGTTATTAGTGCCTGCAGCTAGCAGGAATTTGATTTCTGTTTCATGCTTAGCACAAGAAGGTTAGAAGAACTTAATCACACAGGTAGCTGCACCAAGAGGTTCGCATTCAGCTCTGATGGGTTGCCACCATATACTGCTAGGTGTCACTGGTGGATTTTGGGAGCAATTAGAATGATTTAGATGATCGATCATTCTAGCTGTTCGAATCAGAAGAGTTCTGATCCATCGAAAGGAGTTTCGATGATGTCGATGATAGAGATCATGACATATCCCATTACCATACAGAACTGAACCTAACTGGGTCACACAAACAAGGGTTTGAATCTGGTGATCATCAATTGAACTGATCTAGTTCAATTGATCTGAATGAGATTCAATTAGGTTCAAGGAAATCGTGCTAGCACTCGATTGAACCTAACGTTCTTCTTTTACTATCATAAATAAGTTGTCCTGACTGAGCCAAAGGAGTTTGTGCTCAATCAGAGGCCTTCATATGGTCTGACTGGAGGTTGTCCAAGTCAGAATAGGTTGTCTTATTTGTAAGACATTACCTGCCATTTTTGGTCACCTGCCATTTCTTGTTCTTTGACTTTGGTCAAAAGTCTACCTTTGACTGGTCAAATGTTGACCATTGACCCTTTGACTTTTGACCACATGTCATGCACCTATTGGAGAGCTGGTGGGGGCCTTGTCCCCCTGCCAGAACCTGGCAAGGAGAAGGGCGCACGCCAAGGGTGGCGTGAGCCCAAGTAGGAGGCGCCTAGGAGTCCTTGTTGGACAAGGACTCCACCTCCCTTTTGGATTCCAATTAGAGTTCTACTAAGAATCCAGTTTGACTGGTCTTAGGCGCCCTCTAAGGAGGAATCCAGGGGACTCTATTCCCAACCAATCAGATTTAGATCTGATTTCACAAAGGGTTGTGATTGGTTGGAGAAGGAAGAGGAGTTGGATCACAAGAGTCTATAAATAAGACCCTGCGCCCAACCCTAATTCTAATGAGATTTCCCATGCCCCAAGGCTGCCTCTCCCCTCCTTCTCCATGCCATAGTCTCTTCTCCCCTTGCTCTCCACGTCCAAAAGGAGTTTTGGATTTAGTTGGTGCGATTCAGATCAAGGAAAGGCGATCAAAAGCAAGAAGGCTGCGCTGCTGCAAAAGGACGACTGCTGATCTTCAAAAAGGTTTTGAAGATCCTCCAGATCAGATCCAGATCTGATTTTTGGAGGCGTGATAGAGAAGAAGAGGATCTCCAGATCCAACCCGAGTGGATATCGGTAGAGGCCAGGCGCTTGCGTGGCTTAGATCCAGAACCTTCCGCTGCAATCAGGATCATCTACAGGATAATAGGATTATCCAAATCAGGTAAATTGAATTTGATTTAATTTATCTTGTTTTATTTTATTTATTAAAATAATAAGAATCAGATCTGAAACATATCAAGATCTGATTAAGATCAAGAGAAAATTTTTGAAATATATCTCTTGATCTAATCAGATCTGGACGAACCTGGACCGAAAAATCAGGATTTCCCTTCAGCCTTATGCATGGGAGGCTAAAAAGGATCAAATTTTGTCTTAATTCGTTACTTTGAGGTAAAACTCTAAACTACCTTGAAGTTTAAGATTTTTATACAAGAACATGAATATGATCATAGGGATGCATACTCAATATATGATATTAAAATTTTAAATTTTTGCTACCTTTTATATGCATGTTTACTAACAGTGGTATCAGAGCCATTGTTCATGTTCTTATACAAAAACAAAAAATATTTGTTGTTATGGGGCACTCTAGGGTTGAGATAGTTAGGGTTCTTGTATGTGGTTATTGTTTTTTTATATTTTTGAGAATTTGATTCTCTAAATCATAGTTAGACATACTAACAATGATGTATAAAAGGTCTATGCATGTATGATTCAAGGTTATAAAGAGCATAAACCAAATCAAAAGATGTTTTATGATAAATCAAGAAAGTGGTATTGAATCAATTTCTGCCATAAATTGTTTATTTTATAAAAAAATTCTAGAATGAGTTTTGATATGCTGCTTACTTTTGTATATTTATATATGTGTCTGGTTATTTTTAAAATTAATTGGATTAATTAAATTTTGCCCAAATATAAGAAAAATTGCAGGAAACCACATACTACCTGAAATTATCCAGTTTTGAGCACTAATCAAAATTGTATTTGTTTATAAACCACATCCTTTTTGTTTCGAGTAAAACCAGTGGGGTTTGAAAAGAGAACTTATAAGGGGATTGAAGGGCAAAAGAGTCACAGCAAAACTAATTTTTAAAAGGGATGATCACATATTCTAAAATAGGCTATCCTATAGTGACTGTTTGATAATTTTTCTCTCCTATTTTGAAAACTTTCAAAACCTAATTGATTTCGAATTTTCTATCAAATTAGACTTATTTTGGAATTTTTTCTGAAATTTATTGAGTACTAATTGTGTTAGGAAGACTAGAATCAAGTTGAAAAGCATTTTCAATTTTGTTTACAAATTGTTGTTAACAAGAATCCTAATGAGATTAAAATTAGGAAGTCGGATAATTTAGGAAACCTTAAGAATTTTGAAATCAAACAAATTTGATGACTTGTTTTCATAATTATTTAGTAATTCATGGACTCTTAAAAGGTTTGGAAACCTAAGCTTGATAGGAAAGTAAGTTTCCTAATAAGTTTTGGAAATTAGAATTTTGATTCTAATAGAAATAAGAATCCTAATTGAATAAGAAAATTTGGTTGAATGAGAAATATTTGGTATTTTATATTAAATAAGAAAATTATTTTCTTATAAACATTTTGTGTATAAAATTAGAATCCATATAGTGCACCATAATTAGAATAAGTAACTATTTATGTAATTTGATTATATATATGTACTTTATACATTTGATGTATGGAATGTATGGAAAGATGATCATGGACTTCTTAACCTTGGATGTTCAATGCAATTGAATAATGAATGTTTGGTTAATTTATGGGTTTATTATTAAATAGAGGCTTGCATGTCTCTCCTTTTTCATGAATTTTTTGATGTAATCTGTTGGTGCAGAAATCTATGAGGACGCTAGAGGCAGCTGGAGTTGGGAAGATGAGGCCACCGACTGAACCTGCAAAATAAAATTCTAACCGAAGGTAGATGGCTCCAAAAGGATTCTCTGATGCTCAAATCAAATTTTTAGTCAATTGGAATAGAGTGCTCAGAAAAACAGAAAAGCAGAGTAATGAGAGAAAAGAAAGCTTCGAGAAAAATATATCTGAAGGATCCCTTTTATAGATGGAACGTGTAACAAACTAATAGTGACAGCCATAACCATCTGATAGTAGGCCGCTTAGGCCATGCGGAGTTTGTTATGAACGATCAGTTATCATTTGTCGTGACTCGTAGGTGGTGAAGATCCCTTTGTTGGAGCTCGGATGTAGGTTGGAGACTTCAATGTATGCGGTGGGCTCATGACCGATCGAGGTCCACTGGGGGCAAGGTCTAATGGCTTTAAGGAGTTCGAAAACCTCCTAGGCCATCCTGAAGGAAGGAGCACGATCGGAGAAGTTCATCCGGAAGGAGCACGATTGGAAGAGTTTGTCCGAAAGGGGCGGGACTGGAGGAGTTTGTCCGAAAGGGGTGGGACTGGGGGAGTTCATTCGAAAGGAGCACGACTGAAGGAGTTTATTCAGAAGGAGCATGATTGGAGAAGTTCATCCGGAAGGAGCATGATTGGAGGAGTTCATCTGAAAGGAGCGCACTTGGAGGGAGCACATTGTGTACGATATAGAGCTTCAACTATCTTTAATGCTTGTCACCAATAAAGATCGAGAGGGTGGAACTTTGGCCTTGTCATTCACTCTAAGTTAAGAAGCAAGATTACCGAAATAATAATTCTCTTTTACTATGCAAGATCATATGGCTGGGCTTCAATGTGCCTTCAACAAGCTCCATGGTATGGACTTGTTGTTGGAGAGTTCAGCAAATTCTTTCAAAATAGGGATTGATAGCTAAGAACTTTGGTGGAGATTATTTTACCCCCAACACTTATCCCCCTACTTTCGAGTTTGAATTTCAAATGAAGGAAGTACAGAAAAATCACTGTAGCCAAAGTCGTTTAGCAGCCTGCCGCTCTTGGAGAACGAAACCTTTTGGCTTTTCTGAATTGGCGTCAAGGTTTAATGCCGAATGATCTGAAAGGACAAATTTTCTTAGAAAGTACTCATCTGGTGCGGAGCTTCGTGTATAGCATAATTATTATTTCGTTAGGTGCCAGGAGTAAGTGGGACACGCGATGGGTTAGGGTCGGCTGAAGAGGTCCTGTAACCATAACTTTCTTTGATTCTATCCTTCTATTTAAGCTTTTCTTCTTCCCTTTGACTCTCCATCTCTATTTGCATTTTCTCTTTCTCCTCCCTCTCTCGTTCTTCTCCATCTTAGCGCTTTACCCTTTCCTGAAGGAACCAGATCTAGTGTTTCATGGATAGATCTTGAAACTTTTTTAAGATCATGCAGCAGAAGATTTAAATAAATTAAATATTTATTTAAATAAACATATAAATACCTAGATCTTAGATATATTACATGATCAAAAAATGATATTAAATCAAAAATTAAAATCAAATAAGAAAGAAAAGATTGATCAAATCAACCTAGATCTACACTACATCAAATGCAGGTATGAAGTTAATAGATCAAAAATATTACCTGAGCAAGTTAGATATTTTAACTTGCTAATCTGAGCTTGAGGATGAAGTCACGAGCTACACATACATCTGACCTTTAAGAGTCATCCACACGAGCCCATGAACACGATCAAAGATCCTGATGCAGAAAATCAACACAGTATGCTAGCACTGTGCTGATCTCTCTTTGACGGTTGATCCGATGCTTCATTCTTCGAAACTTGGATACTCCAAAATACCAAAAGAAAAGAGAAAGATTTGTGATGCTAAGACACCTCTCAAAAACTCACAAAAAGAGAGGAAAAGATCTAGAACAAAAACCCTAGAAGAAGATCCTCTTCTTCTTCTTTTTTCTTTTTCTAGACACCCTGATTTATGTTTTTAATATCTCCACGACCCAGGTGAACTTTTCTCTAATTTTTCTACACCATAGAGGCATCTCAAATGCCTACAATATACAAAAATTTCAGCCAAAAATTCTTCTTAAATAAAGAGATGTGTAGAGTTCAAGTTAGGTAAAAAACCTAGACTTGGAAGGACCAAATAAGAAAAGTTGTTGGGGTGCTCTACTCTTGGGTGCCCCTACCTCTTTTTCTGTCGTGGACCAGCAAGGGGGGCGCATAAAAAAATATCCTCTTTTATCATAAAAATCAAAGAAAATAAGGATGGGTCGGCACACTTATGGGAAGAGTTTTGGTTGACAAGGATTCTATCTCATAGAATCCTTAAGCAAAACTAATTCTCCTTTTGACTTAGTCTTCCAACAAACTTCCATATAAGAAAAAGGAAGAGAGAAGGAAGAAGTGAGAAACCTTGGGTGTGAAGATTATTCACATAAAAATACAAATAGAAAAGGGTGGTGCATGAGGATTAGGTGGCGTAAGAAATAGGGAGTACTAGTCACACTAGGAATCCTATTTTGACTTGGTCAAACAAGGTCTTTTAACCAAATAAAAACAAGAGTAAACCAACCTAATTAAATAAGACCCTAATCTATTTAAAAATTTAATTAAATTATATTAAATTAGATTTAATTTTAATTTAATTTTTTAATCAATTAAAAAATTGGGTTGATCCGAGTCCTAGTTAGACTAGGACTAGTTCTTCCTTGCACTTGACTTATCCAATAAGCCAATTGGACTTGATCCAATCAAGCCCAAATTAAATCTAATTAAATCATATTTAAGTAAACTTAATCTTAGCCTTCTAACTTAATTAAATTAAGCTAATTAACAATCGAATTGCTAATCGATCCTCCTACAACACTTGCACTAGGTTAAACACCAATCATATTGATTGTTTAACCCTAAAATAATTCTAAATCGCTGATCAACCATCCGATCGAAACATGAACTCTAATGTGTGTGATCTCATAGGTCCAAACCTAAATTGGTAGCACAGAAATATATTTTTATATCAATCAAAGTAACCATCTAGCAATGATACCGACAGCCAGATAGGTCGAAAGGTGTAGAACAACATCCTTAGAACCCATGCGAATATAGTTTCCATATAATTCATCCCCTTGACCATAATGCTCGTAGGACACCTCAGAGTTCAACTTTTAATTCTGATCAGGTTGTCCATATCGTATTTCAAAATATCAAATCCATCTGATGGATTATCCTGGCTAAGATTTTGTTATATTGAAATACGGTGATACATTCTTCTCCAACTCTTAGAGTGGTCAATTCCATCTTGATCATACTCCAACTTTGCAAGTACTTGACTATGCCCAAAAGCCTTCCATTGCTGAATTAGAAATTCAGTTAGTCTAGTACCAAAGTACAGTGAGTTGCTTGCAAGTCACTAAGGTGATCTTAGGTCTAAGGGATACTTCTACCTATATCCCATCAGAGATATTTTTGATAGTAGAATGCTCTGAAGTTAGTCACGTTCAATGATGATGTACCCATACGTCTCACCTGTATGTCATACCAGTATCTCTACACTCCTTATTTAAGAGGATAATCAACCTATATGGCATATAGCGATCTATGCTCAATAGATGCTACCGTCCTAATTAACAGTCTATCATTTGATCGTGAACAAATTTAAGAACTAATCGATAAATCCTCTCTTTATCAAAACTAAATAGTCTTAAGGACTTCATCACAATAATAGAGTTCATTAGAAGATGTAAATTTATGATAAAAAAAGATGTTAAAATATTTTTTATTAATTAATAAATTAATTATAATATCTCAATCATCAACAAACTGATGATTGGCTTTGGGACATAATTTTCAACAACTCTCACTTGTCCTAAAACCATTCGGCACAGTATCTAATATCCATCTTCGACTTATGGTTGTCGAACTCCTTGATAATCAGGACTTTAGTGAAGGGATCGATTAGGTTCTCTTTTCTATTGATCTTTTGAAGATGGACGTCACCACGATCCACAATCTCATGGACCAAATAAAAATGGTGCAGAATATGTTTTGTCCGCTGGTGTGCCTTTGGTTTCTTTGCTTGAGCTATGGCGACAGTGTTGTCGCAGTATAATAAGATTGGACCATAAATGGAGGGTGCTACTCCGAGCTCGATGATAAACTTCCTCAGCCATATAGCTTTCTTTGCTGCATCTGATGCTCCCATGTACTCTACTTCGCAAACAGAGTCAGCCACTGTATGCTGCTTGAAACTTTTCTAGCAGATGGCTGAATCATTTAGAGTAAAGATATACCCCGACACACTTTTACTATCATCATGGTCAAATTGAAAGCTGTAGTCTGTAAATTCCATAAGCTTCAAATCTGACTCATCATAAACCAACCATTGGTTCTTAGTATTTTTCAAATACTTAAGGATAGTTTTAACCACCTTTTAATGATTTTTTTCAGGATCAGACTGGTATCTACTCACTACTTTTAGTGAGTATGCCATATCTGGTCTCGTACATGTCATTGCATACATAATAAACTCTACTATCGAAGCATATAAAATTTTACTCATACGCTCTCTCTCTTTAGGAGTTGTCAGACAATCCTTCTTAGAGAAAGAAATATCTTGGCTTATCGAAAGATAGCTTTTTTTGGAATTCTCCATACTAAACCTCTTCAGCATAGTCTCTATGTACGTGGACTGGGATATACCAAGCATCCTTTTAGATTTATCCCTATAGATCTTCATCTTTAGGATGTAGGATGCTTCACTCAAGTCCTTCATGGAGAACTATGATGACAACTAGACTTTTATTCCTTGTAGTGTAGGGATGTCATTTTCGGTTAAGAGAATGTCATCCACATACAAAATAAGAAATACCACTGCTGGACCATTTTTTCATTTGTAAATGTAGGGTTCTTCTCCATTCTTAATGAAGCTATATGTTTTGATCACTTCATCAAAATGCATGTTCCAACTCCGAGATGCTTGCTTTAATTCATAAATGGATCTCTAAAGTCTGTACATCTTTGACTCATCTATGGATATGAACTCCTCAGATTGTATCATATACAGCTCTTCGGTTAGCTCTCCATTTAGGAAAGCCATCTTCACATCCATCTGCCAGATCGCATAGTTCAGGTGGGCAGCTATTGCAAGCATTATCTGAATGGATTTGAGCATTGCCACTGAGAAGAATATCTTGTCATAGTCAATATCATAACATTGATGATACCCCTTGGCAACCAGACGGACTTTATAGATCTCCATCTTTCCATCTGTGTCTCTTTTCCTTTTGAATACCCATTTACATCCAATGGATTTAACCCCTTCAGGTGGGTCAACTAATGTCCATACATCATTGATCTTCATGAAATCTATTTTGAATCTCATGACTTCTAGCCATTTCTCAGAGTCGGATCTCTACATCGCATCCATATAAGTGATCGAGTCCTCATCGTTCTCATCGAGTTCGATGGAATCACCATCCTAGACCAAGAATCCATAGTATCTATCCAGATAGTATGATACTCTATTAGATCACCTTAATGGTGTGGGTTCACTAAGCTTCGGATCTGATCTGATCAAATTTGACTTTGGTTCAACATTCTGTGTCGAACTTTCTATATGTTGAACTTCATCAAGTTCAACCTTAGAGGCAATAGTTCCTTCACCAAGGAACTCCTTTTTCAAAAAGATTGTCCTAAGGCTGACGAACACCTTTTGTTCATCAGTATGATAGAAATAGTATCCTTTGATCTCTTTTAGGTATCCTATGAATGTACACTTGTCAGACCTAGGTTCAAGTTTATTTATAACTAACCATTTGACATAAGCCGGCACCCCCAAATCCTAAGGTGTGAAAGTGCTGGTTTACGTCCTGTCCATATCTCATATGGGATTTTAACTACAGACTTACTTAGAATCCTATTTAATAGATAACAAGTCGATTCGAGTGCATATCCCCAGAAGGATATCGCTAAGCTGGCAAATCCCATCATGGATCGGACCATATCTAATAGAGTCTGATTCCTTCTTTCAGACACACTATTATGCTGTGGTGTTCTAGGAGGAGTCCATTAGGAGAAAATCCCATTCTCTCCTAAATATGTGAAAAACTCATCAGAAAGGTATTCTTCTTCTCGGTCAGATCGAAGAGTTTTAATACTCTTCCGAGTTTGTTTTTCTACTTCACTTTAGAATCATTTGAATATTTCAAAAGAATCCAACTTATGTTTCATCAGATAGACATATCCATATCTGGATAGATCATCTGTGAATGTGATGAAGTAGACATATCCATCTCTGATACTTATGCTCATTGGTCCACATACATCGGTATATACTAGACCTAGGAGCTCATTGGCTCTCTCATCTTTTTTAGTAAAAGGTGACTTGATCATTTTACCAAGAAGACATGACTCATAGGTTGGAAGTGATTCACAATCATTGACTTCGAGGATTCCCTCTTGAGTCAACATGTTTATCCTATTCTTGTTTATATGACCTAGCCTACAGTGCCATAAGTAGATATCTGATACACTATCTAATCTAGGATGCTTGCCAGTAGAATAGACTACATTACTAGATTGTGATAACATATATACACCATTATTCAATTGTCCACAAAAAGCAGTAACACCATTCACAATGACATTACAAACTCGTTTCTTTATTGAAATTTTATAATTGTTCATGGTCAAAAGACCTATAGAAATGATATTTAAAAAAAAACTAAGATAGAAATGACAATCACTAAGAACAACGGTATGAGATTCAAATACAAGTTTTAAAATTTTTAAAGCTAAAACTAGAACTGGTCTTCCATCTCCAACGTTCAAAAATCTCTTATCTTGCTCAAATCTTCTACTAACCTGCAACCCCTACAATGAATTGCAAATATGGTAAGAGCTATCGATATCCAATATCCAATCAGTAATATCACAAATAGAGAAATTGCAAGGACTTATCATATAAATACCTTGTCCAGCAATAGCTTGCTTCTTTCTCTGCCTGTTCGGATCCAAGGAGGCAATGTACTGAAGATAATTTCTCTTTCAGTGCCTCCGCTTCTTGCAAAAGAAGCATTCAACTTGACTCTTATTGGGCTTGATCTTCCTGCTCTGGCCCTGCATTGATGTCCCAGTCTAAACTTGCACTTTCTTTGTTTTCTTCTTCTTGTTCTTCTTCTCTTTTCTAAAGAATCGAGAATCAGAAGATGAACCTTCCACTAAGTTCACCGACTCTTTATGGAGCTGGTGATCCTTCTCAGAGTTCTGAAGTAACCCTAGTAAGCCATGGTAGTTTACTTCAGGCTTTGTCATTCTATAATGAGTAAGGAAAGAAAGATAGGACTTTGGCAGCGAGTTCAGTATTGCATCTTTTTCAAGTTGTTCATACAAGGAAAAGTCGAGTTTGCTCAAGAGCTCTATCAGCTCGATCATGTACAGTACATGATCAGTGACAGAGGCTTCATCCTACATTCTGGTGTTGAAGATGGCGCAACTAGTCTTGTGCCTCTCAACGTCATCGGGTGTGCCAAAAGAATCCTCCAACACTTAGAACATTTCATTTGGCTGAGTTGTCTCAAACCTACGACTGAACTCGTCGCTCATCGCAGTCAGTATAATGCATTGCATCATGGTTCGATCATTGAGTCACTTCTGATAAGTATCTCTGACTGTTCTATGTGCATTGACAGCTGGCTCCTTAGGTGCAGGATTCATTAGCATATATAAGATCCATTCATGCTTCAGGATAATCTTCAACTTTCGGTATCAGCTACCAAAGTTGGGTCTCACCAACTTATCATTGTCCAATAATGATCGGAGCGATAGAAAAGTGGCCATGTCTGTATAAAAAAAATCAAAAGCTAATTATTAATTGATTCATTAAACCTAAAGATTTGGACTTTAATCAAAAAGTTTCTTTCATTATTTTATTCAAATTGGTAGCCTCTACCTCCAATTCGAGGAATTATCCTAATTCCTTAGTGGGTACTAGAATCCACATAGATTGCACACGAGCCCAACTTTGGTTGGCCAACCCATGTACATCTAAGAATAGGTTCATAACCAATTATTTCTTTAAATAATTTTTAGTAATTAAATTTTATCCCAGCCCCTGATCAGTTGGCTTTGGCCTTCTCAGAAAAGGATCCAGTTAGGTCCAACCATTAACATGACCATACATAGCCCATCCAACCAATGAATGATCAGGCCCAACTTTGGTTGGCCCACCTGACCACTATTTAGAAAGATATATCAAAGAGATCATATAATGAATGATAATTCCATCAACCGATAAGAAACAGGCCTTTGGGCCTCCAATGATTATCCAACTGATGGACCCATTATCATCCACTTTAATAGGAGGCTATGATCCAATTATCATATAACTATTTCATTTTAGGGATCTAATAATTTTAGAGGATTTATTTATAGAACTGAGTAGGTCATATTAACCAGCTTATCATGATCATCCCACTGGCTTCACTAAGTCAGCTTAAGGGAGACCACAAATAGGCTGGACTAGGAGCACCTAAATTAGTCACACTAATTTACCTAGCTGACATGAATCAGCTCGAATAGTTTCAATCAAAACATAATCTCACCAAAAGGCCAGATAAGTTCGATCGATGGGAGGGTCTATCAAAGCTTATCTTAGACACCATCAGAAATGATCAGGTAAGCAGACTGTCAATTAAAAACCACCGATCTGATTTACTTTAGCCACCAACTGGTTTAATTAGTTTTAATTTGATTAATCTAACAATTCATGCTAGACCACATAGTCAAGAATCAAGTCCATCTTAGGTCTTATTAAAGACATGGACTTAACCAACTACAACTATTGTAATTGATCTAGAGAATCCTTGATCTAATCTAAGATAATAATTAATTAGATTTAGTCAATTCTCTAATTAAGTTCATTCTTTAATCTAATCCTAGGTCTAATCCAATTAATGGACCTAATCTCCACTAACCCATTTAATCCAATATGTTATGATTTATGTCTTAGGATCTTTAATTCACAATCCTAGATCCTAATCAATCAACTTCTTAATTCTTAATTAAGTTTTGGGCAGAGGGTTGGGTTTGGCTTTTCGAAAATGATTTTCATATTTTGTAAAATATTTTTATAATATGATTCTATCAACCAAGTTGCATGTTTGATTCATAATTAATATGTAAGTAAAATAAATATAAAACTACTTTAGATCTAATCTAAATAGATTCATATAATTGAAATAGTTTCAATAATAATCAATCATAAATCTTTCTAGATCAAATCTAACATATTTATGATGATTAAAATTAGATTAAAATATTTTTAATTAGATCATAAAATTTTTTAGATCTAATGTAAAATTTTATGATCAATATTTTAGATCAGCATGTACTAGGACAACCTATTCACTGTAAGGAACAAACCTTACAGCAGGACAACCTTATGACAGTCCGTACAATCTAAATTATTTTATTTTTAGATTTAAAATTATTTTAAATCTATTAAATTATAAATAAAATTATATCAAATTTAATAAATTTATGATTAGAGTTAGATCATCACGAACTAGGATAATTTTTTCACTGTAAGGGGTAAACCTTACAGCAAGACAACCTTATGGCAGTTCGTGAGATCTAATTTTTTTTTAAATTTTAAATTTAATAATTAGATTATAAATTAGATTTAATCTAAGAAATAATCTAAACATACATAAAAATCATGTAACAAGAACCCTTGCTCTGATACCAATTAAAGGAACTAGATCTAGATTTCATGGGTAGATCTTGAAACTTTTTCAATGTCATACAATAAAAGACTTAAATAAATCAAATATTTATTTAAATAAATATGTAAATACCTAGATCTCAGATCTATTACATGATAAAGATATGATATTAAATTAAAAATTAAAATTAAATAAAAAAAAAAGGTTAATCAAATCAACCTAGATCTACACTACATCAAATGTAGGTATGAAGTTAATAGATCAGATCTATTACCTGAGCAAGTTAGACATTCTAACTTACTGATCCAGGCTTGAGGAATGAAGTCATGAGCCACACATGCATCCTGGACCTCTAAGAGTCATCCACATAAGACCACGAACACGATCAGAGATCCTGATACAGGAAATCAGCATAGTATGCTAGCACTATGCTGATCTCTCTTCGATGGTTGATCCTGATGCTTACTTCTTCGAAACTTGGACACTCCAAAATATCAAAAGAAAAGTGAAAGATTTGTGATGCTAAGACATCTCTCAAAAGCTCACAAAAAGAAAGGAAGAGATCTGGAACAAAAATCCTAGAAGAAGACCCTCTTCTTCTTCTTTGTTCTTTTTCTAGACATCCTGATTTATGTTTTTAATATCTCCTAGATGAATTTTTCTTTGATTTTTCTACACCAAAGAGGCCTCTCAAATCTTTTTAATCCACAAAAATGTCAGCTAAAATTTTTTTTTAAATAAAAAGATATATAGAGTCCAAGTTAGGTCAAAAACCTTGACTAGGAAGGACCAAATAAGGGAAGTTGTTGGGGTGCCCAACTCTTGGGTGCCCCCACCATTTTTTCTACCATGGACCAGCAAGTGGGGGTACATAAAAAAATATCCTCTTTTACTATGAAAATCAAAGAAAATAAGAAAGGATGGGTTGGCACACTTATGGGAAGAGTTTTGGTTGACAAGGATTCTATCTTATAGAATCCTTAAGCAAAACTAATTCCCCTTTTGACTTGGTCTTCCAACAAACTTCCATATGAGAAAAAGAAAGAGAGAAGGGAGGCATGAGAAACCTTGGGCATGGAGATTATTCACATAAAAATAGAAAGAGAAAAGGATGGGGCATGAGGATTAGATGGCACAAGGAATAGGGAGTCCTAGTCACACTAGGACTCCTATTTTGACTTGGTCAAATAAGATCTTTTAACCAAACAGAAATAAAAGTAAACCAACCTAATTAAATAAGACTCTAATTTATTTAAGGGCTTAATTAAATTATATTAAATTATATTTAATTTTAATTTAATTTTTTAATCAAATTAAAAAATTAGGTTGACCCAAGTCCTAGTTAGACTAGGACTAGTTCTTCGTTGCACTTGACTTATCCAATAAGCCAATTGAACTTGATCCAATCAAGCCCAAACCAAATCTAATTAAATTATATTTAATTAATCTTAATTTTAGCCTTCTAACTTAATCAAATTAAGCTAATTAATAATTAAATTGCTAATCGATCCTCCTGCAATACTTGCACGAGATTAAACACTAATCGTATTGATTGTTTAACCCTAAAATAATTCTAAATTGCTGATCAACCATCCGATCGAAACGTGAACTCTAATGTGTGTGACCTAATAGGTCCAAACCTAAGTTAATAGCATAAAAATAAATTCATGTATCAATCAAAGTTACCATCTAGCAATGATATCCGACGGTCGAATAGGTTGAAAGGTGTAGAACACCATCTTCAAAACTCGTGCGAATATAGTTTCCATATAATTCATCCCCTTGACCATAATGCTCATAGGATAACTCAGAGTTCAACTGTCAACTCTAATCAGGTTGTCTACATTATATTTCAAAATATCAAATCCATCTGATGGATTATCCTAGCCAAGGTTTTGCTATATTGAAATATGGTGATACATTCTTCTTTAACTCTTAAAGTGGTCAATTCCATCTTGATCACACTCCAACTTTACAAGTACTTGACTATGCCCAGAAGTCTTTCACTACTAAATTAGAAATTTAGTTAGTCCGGTACCAAAGCATAGTGAGTTTCTTGCAAGTACTGAGATGATCTCAGGTCTAAGGGATACTTATACCTATATCCCATCAGAGACATTCTCGACAGCAGAATGGTTTGAAGTTGGTCACATTTAATGATGATCTACCCATATATCTCACGTGTATGTCATACCAGTGTTTCCACACTTCTTGATTAAGAGGACAACCAACCTATTTGGCATATAGCGATCTATGCTCGATAGATGCTGTCGTCCTAATTAACAGCCTATCATTTGGTCGTAAACAAATTTAAGGACTAATTGATAAATCCTCTCTTTATCGAAACTAAGTAGTCCTAAGAACTTCATCACAACAATGGAGTTCATTAGAATATGTAAATTTATGAGGAAAAAAGATGCCAAAATATTTTTTATTAATTAATAAATCAATTACAATATCTGAATCGTCAACGGACAGATGATTGGCTTTGGAACATAATTCCCAATATTTTCGTCTATTCTCCAGCCATCTCCGATTGATTCTTGCTCTATCGACCATCTTATCTTGTTTTCCTCTCACTCACAACCCTTTCAGCTATCGAAGTCTCCCTTGGCTGCATCTTATCTCCTCGATCATCTTCTTGCCAATCTAGGTTAGTCCTTAGTTTCTCTTTCTCTTTTTTTCTTTTGTTTTTAAGCTTTTTAGTCTTCTATATGAGTTTCATTATTCTTTCCCCAAGGTTTTACAATCTTTTTCTTATCACTTTTCTAGGGATTTTCAAGTTTCTTTTGATTTAAATATCTTCCAAAACTTCATGGTTGTCCGGTTCTAAGAGCTCGTCCGGTCTGTCCTTCCAAAATCTTAGTTCTAGAGAAGAGACCGAACCTAGGGACGTACTCCGATAGAACTTCATACTCGGAACCATCCCATGTTTCTTATCTTCGAACGATCTTTCTTTAATCAGGATCTAATATGGAATCCCTCCTGAGTACGAGCTAGAACTCCCTAGACCAAGTGATCGAACTTGTTTCCCTCCTCCAGAGCATTATTGTTTGTACTTATAAGCTTTTCATGCTAGACTAAGACTTTTCCTTCCCTCTTTTGTAGTAGCTCTTTTTCATTTTTTGAACATCTTCTTTGCTTCCGTAGTACCAAACTCATTTAGGTTCATTATCAGATTCATCTTCCTTTGCCTCTCTGTCGAAGTTCATCCAACTATTTTCCTACTACGAAACTTTTATACTTTCAAACATCATCCTTCTGTGAAAGACTGATGGTACATCTCATCCTAGTTCAGCGAGAAAGGATTGTTGAAAGGTACTTATTTCTCTATCCATAATTGGAAGGAGAGATTCTTCTTTGTGTCCTGCCCAACTTTAGAATTAGGGCTTCCTCCTTGGGATTTTCTTAAAGAATCAGTTCGATGAGCTCCTAATCTAGAGGGGGACGACCTTGATTCTGCCAATAAACTTAGGAACTACCGGGCTCTCCTCCTATTCGAACTTCTGAAGGATTAGATCTTGTTTAATATGGGCTAAGTCCTCTCAATCCCACTGGTATATCACCATACTTCACAAATTTTTTTCTTCTCCCTCCCCCCCCTTTTTTTAATCATTCTCCCTTCTTTCTATTACAGAAATGGATGCTCAGGCAGCTAAAATGCTCACTAGGAGGCTGCAAGCACATAAGAGAAAAGGGAAGGCTCCCAATGAGGCTTCAAAGAAGACAAGGGTTGACACCCCAAGATTTGCAGTTCCTACTGATGTCACTACCACTCCTGAGATTTTTGGTGATGCCGAGGTTGTTCCAATCATTGAGGTGTGCGCTACTGATGGGGCCACAATGCCCCCCACATCCTCAGGCCCTCCCATTGAAGTTGAAGTTCTGAAGTTTCCTACGAGAGGAGAGAAGAAAGAGAAAAGAAAGGAGAAATAGAAATCAGTTACTGTAAAAGTTTGGCGTAAGGCTCATCCAAGTAAGTTCGACAACAGCGATGAAGACTTGGAAGAAAATTCCTTTTGCAATCGGGACATCATTAGAATTTAGTTGACAAGTTTGCCCTACTTGAGGTGGTAGATAAGATCACTGACTTCGACTATGAGCAGCGCACTTAGGATTCCCTCGGAACCTTTCTTGAGGTAATTACCTTGTCCCTTCATTCTTCCCCTCCCTTTATTTTTATGCATATATATATGCCCAACCCAATTTACTTCTTGCAATCAGGTCACCATTTACTCGCTCACATTAAAACGGTGAACCACCTGAGGTCAGAAGCATTAAAGGCTCATGAGGACCATCAGGCTGAAGTTAGCCACCTCCAAGAAGAGAAAGCCGTTGAGGTTGATCACCTTACGAAGGAGAAGGCTGTCGAGATCAAAGCTCTTCAAGAAGTGCTAAAAAAAAAAGCAAACATCGACAGAACTGAAGGCCATCTTGGCCTTGGAAGAAGAGAGGAGGAAGAAAGCTGAAGCCAAGATCGTCGAATTGAAGAAGCAAGTTTTAAGACAGATCTCAAAAGCAAAGGCCCAGACAGTGGAAGAGTTCAAGGTCTCCTTTGAGATGAGGGATCTGAACGTCATGTTTGGCCAAGAGACCTTCATTAAAGAATTCGAGCTTTATGAGGATAGGATAGCCAGCAAGTTCTCCGAGCTTGACCTCAGCTTCCTTATGGAAGGGGTTCCTAATGAAGAAGCGGGACCATCTACTGCCGCCGCTGACCTTCCCCCCACCGAGCTTGCCATTAAAGAATCGGGGCCAACTGATGCTATATCAAACTCCTCAACTACTCTCCTAGAGGTCCGAGACCTCTTAATTTATATTTTCTCTTTTTATTCATCTTTTTTTCTATATTCGAGAAACATTTTAGTTAATAAAAATAAATTTACTTTAAGTTTGTATCATGGTGTGCATATGTTTTAGAATCCCTCTAGTGAAGCTAACCATGCTTTGACTCCCCCTATCGATGCTACCCCGCTACCCCAGGGCCTTCCTTTGCAATCTATCATTAAGAATTTGAAGAGAGAGGTTCATCGAACAAAGAGAAAACTAAAGAAAGTAGAGGATGAGCTTTGGAAGTTGAAGAAGTATTATTCGAAAGCTACAATTGAAGTCACTTATTTTTGTCAAGTTCATAAAAAGGATGCTATAGACTATATCAATAAAAAGCACCATCTGACAGAGGAGTTGGAATAGATGAAAAAGCTCGATAACGATAAGGCATGGACTCTAACAGCTAGGGCATGTTCTTTAAAGGTCGAGTTGAAGGCTGTGCAAGAAAGAATTTGGTTACTTGAAGGAAGCTTGGCATGGTCAACCAATCGAAAGGAATACAACTAGGACTGGACAAAGTTCTCTAAGCTCCAAAATCAATTACAGATAGCTAAGGATTCTCATAATGAATACAGATGCGACTGGTATGGCCAAGTCACCGACCGTAAGGGGAATCTTCGAAGGATTGATGATGAGATCGCTCATCTTCAACGATAATTGTCTGAAGGGGCTCGAGCTAGTTCGAGTAAGGACTCGATGGAGGTCCTATCTTTATGGAGCTCTCTAGAGAGCTTGTCTACTTTGTATGAAAATAGCCAAATGAAAGTGCGGGAGTTGAAGATGCAGATGGTTTACTAATAGGATGCTGTAAAGAATGCGTAGGCCGAGTCGGCTGTGCTAAGAAAAAAGCTGAGGAAAGTTGAGGATGACTCATGGAGGTATAAGAAGTTATTAAGTGAAAGCCTGATAGTTCGACGGAAGCTCGAAGAGAAGATCAAAGACTTGAAGTTATTCTTGGTATTGGCCAGTGCTAGTAGTCTGAAGTCTGACTCCGAATAGGACTTTGGCATCTTTTTCTCTCTCTCTTTTTTTTGTAACTAGTCTCACGGACCTTCCTATGTATTGAATTTTTTATTTTAATAAAAACATTATTTTGACTACTTCATCTAAGTCGTATGCTCGCATAGTTTTTCACTCTTTCCTCCTATCTTAAACAATTGAAAGTTGTCAATCGTGTCAGGATGAGGTTGCCTTTTACTCCTGTTAGGACGAGATTCTTCTCATATTTCTAACAAGATCATCGAAATATGAAAGGACTGTTGAGAGAGCCTCTCTTCTTTATCCTTGTCAGGACAAGATTCTTCTCTTATTTCTGATATTATTGGCTTTTATCTTTGTTAGGACGAGGTCCTCTTCCTGTCCCTAATAAGGTTATAGGGGCACAAAATAGCCATTGAAAGAACCTCTTTCCTCCTCTTATCTTAAATAATTGGAGGTCTTCATCCATGTCAGGATGAGGTTCTTCTCCTATTCCTGACACGATTAACCTTTACACTTATTAGGATAAGATTCTTCTTCTATTTCTAAAACGATCATCGAGGCACGAAAGGGCCATTGAGAGGTTCTCTTTCCTTTGATCCATGTCAGGATGAGATTCTTCTTCTATTTCTAACATGGTTGATTTTTATTTTTGTTAGGATGAGGTCCTCCTCTTATCCCTTAATAAGATTATAGGGATACAAAAGGACTGTTGAAAGGGCCTCTCCCCTCCTATCTTAAACAATCGAAGATCTTCATCCATATCAGAACGAGATTCTTCTTCTATTTCTGACATGCTGCCTTTACTCTTGTTAGGACGAGGTTCTTCTCCTATTTCTAACAAGATCATCGAGGCATGAAAGGGCCATTGAGAGGGCCTCTCCCCTTTGACCAATATTAGAATGAGGTTATCCTCCTATTCTTGATATGGTTGATTTTTACCTTTATTAGGATGAGGTCCTCCTGTTCTTAATAAGATTATAGGGGTATAAAAGGATCGTTGAAAGGGCCTTTCTTCTTCTTCTATCTTAAACAATCGGAGGTCTTCATCCATATCAGGATGAGATTCTCCTTCTGTTCCTGACATAGTTAGTATTTACTCTTGTTAGGACGAGATTTTTCTCTTATTCCTTACAAGGTCATCGGGTACGAAGGGGCCATTGAGAAGGCCTCTCCCCTTTGACCCATGTCAGGATGAGGTTCTCCTCCAATTCCTAACACTATTGGCTTTTATCTTTGTTAGGACAAAGTCCTCCTCCTATCCCTAATAAGGTTATAGGGATACAAAAGAATCGTTAAAAGGATCTCTTTCCTTCTATCTTAAATAATTAGAGGTCTTCATTCATATCAGGATGAGGTTCTTCTCTTATTCCTAACAAGGTCATCGGGCATAAAAGGACCATTGAGAGGGATTCTCCTCTTTGATCCGTGTCAGGATGAGGTTCTTCTTCTATTTCTGACACGGTTGTCTTTTACCTTTGTTAGGATGAGATCCTCCTTCTATCCCTAATAAGGTTATAGGAGCACAAAAGGATTGTTAAAAGGGCCTCTCCTCTCCTCCTGTCTTAAACAACTAGAGGTCTTCATCCATGTCAGGATGAGATTTTTCTTCTATTCTTGACATGGTTGACTTTTACCTTTGTTAAGGCAAGATCTTCCTCCTATCTCTAATAAAGTTATAGGGGCATAAAAGAACTATTGAAAGGGCATCTTTCCTTTTCCTATCTTAAACAATCAGAGATCTTCATTCATATTAGGATGAGATTCTCTTCCTATTCCTAACATGGTTAGCCTTTACTCTTGTTAGGATGAGATTCTCTTTCTGATCCTAACAAGATCATCAGGGCATGAAAGGATCGTTGAAAAGATCTCTCCCCTCCTCCTGTCTTAAACAACCAGAGGTCTTCTACTTTGTTTAAGGATGAAGCTTGGTTAAGCTATTTCCTATCATCATATAGTTTGCGTGAAAGAACGATCATATTGAAATAAGAAAATTTTATTCAAGCAAGATTATTGATAATATGTTCGCAAGTTCTCCGAGTTCCAAGAACATGGGAGTACTAATCCTCCAGACTCTTTTAGATAATATGTTCCTAGTCAGATTATTTCCATGACCTCTAGGGGCCTTTCCAGTTCAGGATAAGCTTTTCTTGATTTTGAGGTTGCAAAATATCTGCTCGCCGAAGCACCAGGTCTTCTACTCCGAATGTCTTGCTTCTGATCCTAAAATTATAGTAGCAGGCTACTTTTTGCTTGTAGATTGTCATTTGGATTTGAGCCTTCTCTCGCTTTTCCTTCAATAGATCAAGATTTGTTCTGAGACTCTGTGAATTGCTATGCTTACTAAAAGCTTCAACTCATGCCAAAAAAAATTCGAGCTCAATTGGGATGACTGCCTCAGTCTCGAAAGCTAATGCAAAAGGGGTTTCTCTACTTGGCAACCTTTGAGTGGTTCTGTAAGTCCAAAGTACGTGATAAAGTTCATTCATCCAGATTTCTTTTGCTCTTTAGAGCTTGGCCTTTATCCCTTGAAGCAAAGTTCTATTAGTTACCTCAGCCTCTTCATTCACCTATGGATGAGCTACTGATGAAAAGTGGTAGAAAATATTCAAGTTTTCACAAAACTCAGCAAACTTCGCTCCTACAAACTAGCATTCATTATCAGTGATTAATGTCCGTAGTAGACCAAATCTACAAACTATCGACTTTTAGATGAAGTCCTGCACCTTGGTTTCAGTGATCTTCATTAGAGGTTCGGCCTCAACCCACTTAGTAAAATAATCTACGGCTACTAACAGAAACTTTCATTATTCAGATGCTATGAAAAAAGATCCAAGTATATTCATCCTTCACTGTGAAAATGGCCAAGGAGCACTTAACGATATGAGCTATGAAGTCGGCTGTCTCTGAATGTTTGCATTTCTCTAACATCTATCATATTTTCTCACATAATCCATTGAATCTTGGTGTATTGTTGATCAATAGTATCCCTATCAAAGCAATTTATATGATAAGGATCTCGTCCCAAGATGATTTTTGCATACTCCTTCATGAACATCTTTCAAGGCATAATCAGCTTCAAAAAATTGAAGATATTTAAGGAGTGATAATGAGTACGATCTCTTGTACAACTTATTTTCATATAGAACATAGTGGGAAGCCTAATTTCTTAACTTTTGAGCTTCTTTATGGTCCCTAGGAAGAACTCAATCTCTGAGATAAGAGATCAACGGATCAATCCAACCGGGCTCATGATCGACTTGCATTACTGCCTAGGGTTCTTTAGAACTTGGTTGCTATAGAACTTCATAGAGGACTTCTTTCGGTAGTTTATTTGGGGCTAAGGTGGCCAACTTAGAGAGAAGATCGATTCTGGTATTTTCTGCCTGGAGATCTACTGGATATCAAAACTGACAAAGGCCAAACTTAAACTCTTCACTCTTTTCAAGTACTTCTTCATACTTTCTTTTCAAGCTTCAAAGATGTTACTGACTTATCCCACCACTAGTTGAGAATCACTATAAATCTTCAAATATTTTGCTCCCACTTCTTTGGCTATTCTCAATCCCACAATCAAGGCTTCGTACTCTGCTCCATTGTTGGTAGCGAAAAACTCAAAGTGCAAAGCATATTCGACTATAATTCCTTTTGGATTGATGAGGATCAAGCCCGTGCCTGTCTTAGAAGCATTAGACAAACCATCCACACATAGTGCCTAAAATTTTTCAAGAAGATCAGCCTTCTCTTTAGGGGAGCCAAGGATATGAACTTCTTGGTGCCCTAGTTTGATTGCATTCAGATTGGTGCACTCCACTATAAAATCGGCCAGTATTTAAGCTTTAATAAATGGTTGAGGTTGAAAGTGAATATCAAATTTAGTTAACTCAATTGTTCATTTTGCTACTCTTTCGAAGGTATCAGGTCGGTGAAGAACTATCCTGATGGGTTGATCAGTAAGGAGAGTAATGGTGTATCCCTGAAATAAGGTCAAAGTTTCAGACTGAAATCAATAAGGCATAAGTTAGTTTTTCTAATTTAGTATATCTTATTTATGCATCCCTCAAGACTCTGCTTATATAGTAGATCAACTTCTGAATTTTGGCTTCTTCTCTAATCAGTACGGCTCCAATAGCTGCAGGGGACATAGCGAGGTACAAGAATAGCTCTTCCCCAGGTTTAGGTTTGGCTAGAAGTGGGGATGAACTAAAATAGTTCTTTAATTCTTCAAGGACTTGTTGGCACTCAGAAGTCCAGTTGAAGTTTTTAGGATATTTGAGTACTTGGAAGAAGGGCATGCAGTGCTTCGCCGACTTTGAAATGAAGCGATTCAGGGCCGCTACCTTGCCTGTGAGGTGTTGAACTTCTTTTATTATTTTTGGGGTAGTCATCTCTTAGATAGCTTTGTTCTTTTTTGAGTTGGCTTCAATGCCGTGGCTCGATACCATGAATTTCAAGAACTTCCCTGAGGTTACTCTAAAAGCATATTTTATAAGGTTCAGCTTCATCTTGTACTTTCAGAGGATGCTGAAGGTCTCCTCAAGATCAGCAATGTGATTTGGTGAAGATCGACTTTTAACTAGCATGTTATCTACAGGGATCTTCATGTTTCGGCCGATCTGCTCCTTGAAGATCTTATTTACCAAGCACTAATAGGTTGCTCCAATATTTTTAAGCCCAAAGGGCATGATCCTATAATAATAAAGACCACGATCAGTGATAAAAGCAGTCTTCTCCTCATTCTCTGGTGCCATCCGAATTTGATTATATCCGAAGAAGGCATCCATGAAGGTGAGGAGTTCATGGCCTAAAGTTGCATCCATCAGTTGGTCAATCTTGGACAGAGGGTAGCTGTATTTTAGACAAGTTATGTTTAAGTCTGTAAAGTCTATGCACATCCTCCACTTTTCATTTACTTTTTTACTAAGAATGATATTTGCGATCCAGTCCGGATAGAGCACTTTTCGAATGAATCCTGCTTTAAGGAGCTTATCGACCTCATCTATAATGGCTTTTTGCCTCTTAGGTGCAAAGCTATGCTTTTTCTGCTTCACTGGCCGGCATTTTAGATCCACTTTCAGGCGGTGTTCCATGACCTCTGCATCAATCCCAGGCATATCTGCTAGTACCCAGGCGAAAACATTTGCATTCTTTTGCAAGAAGATGATGAGCTGCTTCCTGACTTTTTCTTTTAGACTGGAGTCGATCTTCATAGTATGTTTTTAATTCCCATCATTCAAAGGGATCTTCACAAGGTTGTTGATGGATTCACCTCTTTTTTTCAGATACATTACCACGGGCATCAAGCCCATCCACTGGATAAGGATCTGCTTACCTTCCCCTCTATAAGGTAATATTGTAACAGTGTCGAGCTAGTGCCTGATCTCCTCTAACTTTTTGGACTCCATGTTCTATTGGAAACTTTATTTTCAGATAGTAAGTTGAAACCACAGCTCGGAGTGCATTCAAACTAGGTCAACCAAGGATCGCATTGTAGGCAGAAGGAGCCTTAACCACTGAAAAATCGACTTAAGCTCTAGATTGTTTTGGGTACCGACCTGCTACTATGGGCAATGTTATTATTCCTTTCACTAGCACTGCATCACCTATGAATCCTAGTAATGATGAATTCATCGAACCCATCCTATCATCAAATATGGATATTTTAGAAAAAGCATCATAAAACAAGACGTCAGCAGAGCCTTTATTATCAATTAAAATATACCATACATAATTAATAATATTTAAAGTAACTACAACTGCGTCATTATGTAGAAGCTGAACTTCCTGAGCATCTTTTTCAGTAAAGATGATGGGTTCTTCGATCCGCTATTTCTTTGCTGGTTCTGCTGATTCACTAGTTTCCTCCTGCCGATGTCCCCCAATTATAGTGTTGATGATTCCAAGGGAAGGCCAATCTCCTTGTAGTTTATCTCTTCGAGATGGCTTAGGTTGCAGTGGCTCTCTTAGATGATCTTCTCTTCTCTATGGTTGGTGCCTTATAAATCGATCTAACCGATCTCTTTTGATGAATGCCTCGATTTCGTCCTGGAGCTGGATATATTCTTCAGTGTCATGACCATAGTCACGATGGTAGAGGTAATACTTATTGAGGTTGTGCTTGGCTAGATGAGTCCGCATCCTCTCCGATCCTGGTAATTGCTCTCTTATCTCCATCGGCACCTGAATTTTTAAGGCATTCAAGGGAGCATAGTTGTTGAATCTTCTGGGAGGGGAGTTCCATTGGGTCTTTCGATCCAGACTTCCCTGTCGATGAGCTTAAGGAAGAGTTTGGGCTCGTCTGTGCTCGAAAGAAGTTTGGGAGCATGGTTGAGCTTCACTCAACTTTCTTTTAGGTGCAGGCTTGCTGGATTCACTCGCTTGCCACTCTCTTGCGGCCTCATCATCCTTCAATTTGAAGGCCTCCTCCGCTCGGGTATAACCTTCAGTCCAGGCCAATAAATTAGCAAAATCTCTAGGGCACTTCCTTTCTAGGGATGATAGAAAGTCATTCTTCTGAAAACCATCTTTCAGTACGAACATGGCAACAGACTGGTCCAAGTTTCGGACCTCCAATGCAATAGTATTGAAGTGGCTAACATAAGCTCGAATGAACTTTCCTTCTTTCTATTTTATATTGATGAGAAAGTCCGAGCCTCATCTTAGACATCGACTGCTCATGAAATGAGCTGCGAACTGATGGTTCATCTGATCAAAAGAGAAGATCATACCTGGTTTAAAGCTCAAGTACTAGTTTCTTGCTGCTTCCTTTAGGATAGATGGAAAGGATCAACATAGAATGACGTTTGGTGCACCATGGAGCAGCATCATCATTTTAAAAGCCTCAAGATGGTCGATCGGATCAGAAGTCTCGTCATAGCTCTCAAACTAGGGGAGCTTAAAGTTTGGAGAGATGGGCTCCTGCATGATTTTGATAGATAAGGGGGATCAGTGCATATGTCATCATGATGGATCGAGACGACATGATGGAGCTCCACAGTCTACCGATTCATGTCCTGAATTTTTTGATCGAGAGCATCATCTCGATCATGTATCTCAGAGGGCCACTGATTATAGATAAGAAAAGTCTCCTTTGGAGAGGAATCATGATCAGAGCAGGGGCTCCCTGCTCTTTGCTTTCCTTCCCAGGGGTAACGGGCCTGCTAACTCAAGTTGCCCTTCTCTACGTCGGTTCTTCAAGCTCCGACGGAGGTTTCTCTAGCTGGGCTACTACCAGGGGCTGGTGCATAGCCTACACCATCTCGGTGAGACCTCAAACTTATTGCATCAATAAATTAAATTGCTCTGGATCCAGCATGACCACCGATGGAGGAGGTTGAGGAGCTGGTGATAGAGTTGGAATGGGTGGATCTAGTTTGGATCTGACGGCAGAAGCAGTACATCGTCGGGTGGTTATCTTCTTTGGAGGTATTTCTGGAGCAAAAGAGAGATTAAACGGAAGTAGATTTAAGAGATTATGAGAAAAAGAAGGCAGATAGGATCGACTGGGCACTCCTTTTAGAACAAGGGCTCATAGATCCTTTTTCTAGCACCAATCCTATTGGTGCATAAATCTATGAGGATGTCGGAGGCAGTTAGAGTTAGAAAGATGAGGCCACCAACTGGACCTACAAAATAAAATTCTAACCAGAGGTGGGTGGCTCCGGTAAGACCCTCCGATGCTCATGTTAGTTTTTCAGCCAACTAGAATGGAGTGCTCAAGAAAATAGAGAAGCAGGGTAATGAAGAGAAGAAAGCTTCGAGGAAAACATATCTGGAGGGTTCCTTCTATGGATAGAATGTGTAACAAACTGATAGTGACAATCGTAATCATCTAATAGTGGACTACTCAGGCCATGTGGAGTATGTTACGAAGGATGAGTTGTCATTTGTCATGACTCGTAGGCGATGAAGATCCCTTTATTAGAGTTTCGACATAGGTTGGAGACTTTGATGTATGCAGTAGGCTCATGACCGATCGAGGTCCATTGGGGGCAAGGTCTAGTGGCTTTAAGAAGTTCGAAAACCTCCTGGACCATTCTAAACGAAGAAGCATGACTGAAGGAGTTCGTTTGAAAGGAGCGCAACTAGGAAAGTCCGTCCGAAAGGAGCGCAACTAAGAAAGTTTGTTCGAAAGGAGTGCGACTGGAGGAGTTCGTCCGGAAGGAGCATACCTGGAGGGAACGCATTGTCCGCAATACAAAGCTTCAACCATCTTCAAAGCTCGTCACCAATAAAGATTGAGAGGGTGGAACTTTGGCCCTATCATTCACTCTAAGTTAAGAAGCGAGGTTACTGAAATAATAATTCTCTTTTACTATTCAAGATTGTCTGGCCAGGCTTCAATATACCTTCAACAAGCTCCTATTGGGAATGGTGTCCCAAAGTCAATCGTCAGCTTATTGACGGTTATACTAATTTTTATATTTATATATAAATTATAAATAAATAAAAGTTATTTTGATATTTTTTTATTATAAATTCTATCATCTTTTAATGAACTCCTATGTTGTGGTGAACTTCTTAGGACTATTTAGAATCAACAAAGAAGGATTTGTCATTTAGTTCTTAAATCTATTTACGATCAAATCATACGTTATTACCTAGGATAACAATGTTTATCGAGTATAGATCATTATGTGCCATATAGGTTGGTTATCCTCTTAACCAAAGAGTGTGTAGACACTGGTATGGCATGTAAGTGGGATGTATGGATACATCTGTACGGAACATGACCAACTTCGAAGCTTTTCTACTATCGAGATTTGCTCCAATGGAATATGGATATAAGTATGCCTCCGACTTGAGATCACCATGGTGACTTCCAAGCAACTCACTATACTTTGGTGCCAGACTACCTAAATTTCTAATTCAATGATGAAAGGTTTATAGGCATAGTCAAGTACTAGAGGAGTCAGTGTGTTATTCAAGATGGGATTGACCACTCCAATTCAGGAGTTGTGTTCAATTATATTTCAATTTAGCAAAGATCTTAGCCAGGGTAATCCTAGTAAGGAGTCACAGGACTATTTGCTTTGAGACACGATTGGGATGTACTTTTCAGGATTGATAGTTTAACCCTGAGTTATTCAATACACAAAATTCAAAGGGATGAATTATACGGTAACCATATTTGCATAGGTTTTGAATATTATGATTGTGACTATTCGACCTATCCAGACGTCGAGTACCATTTCTAAATTATCACTTTAATTAGTACAAGAAGTGGTTCCTATGCTATTGACTTAGGTTCAAACCTGCGGAGTCACACACACTAAAGAATCCTGCCTGATCTGATAGTTGGTGAAGAGTCCCATCGGATTGGGACTCTATGGTCAAGAGTCCCACCAGACTAGGATTCTTTGATTAAAAGTCCTACTGAATTGGGACTCTAAGTTCTACCTATCTGAGACTCTATGATCAAGAGTCTAGACTCTATGATTGTGAGTTTCACTTATTTTGGGCACTAGGGTCAAGAGTCCTACTGATTTGGGACTCTTCGATCAGGGTTTCATATCAATGGACTCTATTGCCCGAACACCCATCGGATTTGAACTTTGTATCTATGAGAGGTTTAATTAGTGATTTGATCACTAATTAACTTAATTTGATTGAATAATTATTTTTGGTTCAAGTTCAATTGAATTGGATTCAGTTGGATTTGACCCGATTAGGTTATGACATGACCTAATCGCTGAGGAAGTTTGATCCCTGATTTGATCAGAGATTGGATTTAATTAATTTTTAATTTAATTAAAATTTAATTAAGCTTAATTAAGTCTAAATAAGTTGGATTTAATCTGGTCTAATTGAGCCTAACCAAATTGGTTTGGATTGGGTTTAATTGGACAAGTTAGTTTTAAGACTAGTTTGACTAGTCTTATGTGCCAAATCACCCTGACTTGTGCCCACTTTTTTCTTAACAAGAATTTTGAATTCTCATAAGATTTCCATGCACAGGGGAGTTAACACCCAGGTTTCTCACATCCTAAGTGGATAGGATTAGGTGGTTTTTAATTTGAATTCAAATGGTGTTTGAATTTGAATTGACAACCAACCTGATCTTATCCCTCCACGCATTGTTTACATTGTTTAGCACAAATTTAAATAGTTTTTTTGTTGGGGAGTGTGAGAGATCTGAAGAATACTCCTTGTCTTCATGAGCCACCCCATTTGTGCCTGAGAAAAGTCAAAATTTTGAGAGAAAAAAATCTAGAGAAAGAGATAGACACAAGGTCTAGGAGAGTGCAGCCCTAGGGTTTTAGCCTAGGATTTGGGAAGGTTTTGAATGAGCTACGAGTGTCGTGAGCCCACCAAATTTTAGGAAGAATTTTCTCTACCTCTCTACTATGCCTACTGGTGATCCGGAGTGTTCAAAGAGTCTGTAGAAGAAAATCAAAGTAGTTCGATCGACAACAGCCGTCAAAGCTTTCGAACGTCGAGCTAGCACTCGAGAGGAGTCCATCAGGATTAGAAGCCTCGTGTGGATAATCTGCGAAGGCTAGATATACTATATGACTCTATCATGATGAGTGCACCTCCACGATAATGATCAAATTATGGTAATTGACTATCCGCGCAAGGTATCGTGTTCTGAACACGTAGCTGTAGGAGTAAATAGTTTACTGTTGCTAATTTATTTTTAAATTCAAAGCATGTATATCATATTAGATCCTATGTGTAGGATTTTTTTGATATGATCATTAGCTAATAATTAATTAGATTAATTATATTTTTTTCTACATTTAATATATTTTTGAAAAAAAATTGAAAATAGGGCTAGAAACCCTGCACTGGAATCCTACCAGCTCCACCGTATGGACTTGTTATCGGAGAGTTCAGCAAATTCTTTCAAAATGGTGGTCGGCAGCTAAGAACTTTGGCAGAGGTTATTTTACCCCCAACATAATCCCTTTTTTTTAAACATGTATCCCTTTAATCTTTGATCAAGGTCTTCCTTTTATAATATAATGTAATTAAAATAAGATAGTGTGGTTACTTAGAGTTTCATTCTACCAACGAGGAGATGAAGGGAGCTAGGATCACATGGAGATGCTAGCTGGCCGAGACATGTTCATCAAGGCCTTGGGGTTGCTTATGTAATAATTTATCCCTAGAAATTGACCAAGATTCAAATCTATGGCTTAAGTTGAATCATTAGATAAGTCCATAATCATCCTCAATACCAATATATATCTGTGTGTGTGTGATGAATTTATGAATAATATGCATGTATGATGAGACCAACATTAATAAGAACCGAAATCTTCCTAACTAAAGATTAATATTAAGTTGTAATGAAGGGGTATACTAGATACCCTTTCATGGCCTTCCACCATTGTAAAGTAAAAGTATTTCCTAAGTATTAAGTGGGTATGCATGGTCACATGAGACACCTACATAAGAGAAATATGATTACTTTATGGTACAATGTAGACTATAAATTTCAATAAACTATCATGCGAGAAATTTACTAATGGACCATATTTGTAAGAATGGTGGGTCTGACTTAATTAGTTAAATGTAACCAATAAACTATCATGTGAGGTCTACATTTTCTAAAGGCCGAAGGAAAGATTGGATCTTGCTGGTGAAGCAATGGATAGTTCTTATCGACTCAAGAACTTATAATAATTCAATAAACCATCATGTGAGGAGAGTTATAAGTTGATGAGACCCCAATCCCCACTAGAAATCTTTAGTAATGAGGATTTTCATTTTCCACCTAGGGGGTGTGGGATTCAAAAAATATAGTGGGAGGTATCGTAATGATTTAAAGACCCTAATCATATGAAGTAATGAAAAGAACGATAATTAATTTGAATCATTTATTTTATAATATGGCATCTTTGAATCCATTGTTTGCTTTAATTACTGGACAAAAATGTTTTGACTAGACCCAATTTTAAGATTGGCTAAGGAATCTAAGAATTGTTCATAGATTCCAAAGGATACTTTGTGTCCTTGATCAACCTGTACCAACTCTCTCTCCTAAGGTAAGTGAAGATGAAAAATATACGTATGAGAAATGGGTGGATGACAACAAGCAAGTACGATGTTACATGCTCGGTTCCATGACTATTGATTTATAAAAAAGCAACATGACCCAATGTCGAATGCAACCAATATGTTACTTCACTTAAGGGAACTCTATGGGGAGTAACATAGGTACATGAGGTTTGAAGTCACAAGTAAATTGTTTAACATGAGAATGATTGAGGGTTCATCCATGAATAACCATGTTCTTAGTATGATCAATAAGATTGAGGAACTAGAACATCTTGGTTCCAACATGGATGCTAATGTGAAAATAGATTTGATCTTGCAATCACTTTCCAACTCATTTAAATCATTTATTATGAACTTTAACATGAACAATTTCTATCCTACTCTATTTGAATTGTTGCAAATGCTTGTCACTTACGAAGTGACAATCAAGGAATAAAAGGAGAGCGTGATGGCTATTCAAAATGTTACTCCTTCCACTTCTAAAGGTAAGACCAAGAAGAAGAAGAAGGATAAGAAGCCAAATTCTCAAAGCTTAAGGGTGGAGTGAACAAGGATAAGAAGGCCAACAAGGAAAAATATTTTCATTATGGCAAAGATGGGCACTGGTAGAGGAACTATAAGGAGTACCTCGAGAGTATAAAGGGTAGGCCCAAGAAAGTCAAGGACAAACTTTTTGAAGGTATGTCACCTATGTGTATTATTGAATCTAACTTTATGATTAGTTCTACTTCCAATTGGATTTTAGATTATTCTTGCACCTTGTATATGACTAATTCTATAAAGAATCTAAAGGATGGTAGAAGGTTAGAGGATGGTGAGGTGACCTTAGGTGTGGGAAATAGAGCAACCATTGTTGCTGCATTAGCCATGGGGATATCATTAATTACATTTTGATTTTGAAGAACTATCTTTATGTGCTAACCATTGTTAAGAACTTAATTTATATCCCTAAGGTAGTTATGGATGGTTTTAAGATTGTTTTTGAAACAATTGGATGTTTTATTTATTTTGAAAATAAATTATGTGGTGTTGGCATTTATATGGATGGTCTCTACTTTATAAATATAGATGATAACTTGAATATGAATGAACATAGTGTGAATGTCATAAAATCCAAAAGACCTAGATATAATATAAGTGAAAAATATATGTGGCACTTGAGATTAGGTCATATAAATGAAGAAAGAATTAATAAGTTGGTTAAAGATGAACTATTAAGCCCATTTGGTTTAGAACCATACCCAACTTGTGAATCTTATCTTCGAGGAAAGATGACCAAGTCTTCCTTTGTAGGACAAAGTGAAAAAGTCAATGATATACTTGCCCTAGTACATAGTGATGTATGTGAACCATTTTAGCAAATGGCCGGGGTGGTTTTAATTACTTCATTTTCTTTGCTGATAATTACTCCAGGTGAGGTGTTGTGTACTTAATAAAGTACAAACCTAAAGTTTTTGAAAAGTTCAAAGAATTCAAGAATAAGGTAGAAAACCAAATAGAAAAGAATTAAAGCACTTCGATTCGATCGAGGTGGTGAATATCTTATTATCAAGTTTTTGGATTATTGCAAGGAAAATAGCATTCCTTCACAATGGTCTCTTCCTTACACACCACAACATAATGGAGTGTCAAAAAGGATATACCGTATCTTATTGGACATGGTGCATTCTATGATGAGCTTTACTAACCTATCTATCTTCTTTTGAGGATATGCCCTATTGATCGTGTGCTATTTGTTGAATAGGATTCCTTCCAAATCCATACCTAAGATTCTTTATGAAGGATGGTATGGTAAACCATCAAGTCTTAAACATATTAAGATTTGAGGTCACCCTGCTTATGTTAATTAAGAAACAAAACATGGGCAAGTTGGAAGCAAGGTCCAACAAGGTTAGATTTGTTGGATATCCCAAGGAAACAATGGGATATTACTTCCATTTTCCTAAAGATCAAAAGGTTATAGTGGCCTAAAATGCAATCTTTCTTAAAAAATACCTTATTCAAGATAAAGGAGAATCAAGGAAAATAAATCTCAAGGAGGTATCCAATAAGGAACAAATCAATCCTAATGAGATTGAGACCCTTGTTCAAACTGAGTCTTAGAGTACATAACCTCTTCAAAGGTCTAGTTACGTAGAGGGAGTGTTCCTTCTAGGAGATAATGGTCATTTAAATGACCCTACTAGTTATCAAGAGGTGATGTCTGACATTGATTCAAGCAAATGATAAAAAGCAACTAAATCCAAAATGAATTCCACATATTGCAATAATATATGGACTCTAATTGATCCACCCGAAGGTATAGTACCGATAGGATGCAAATGGATCTTCAAGAGAAAGCTGGAGCTGATGAAAGGGTAGAGACCTATAAAGCAAGGCTAGTGGCCAAGGGTTACTATCAAAGGGTATTGACTATAAAGAAACCTTTTCGCTAATGGCAATCCTTAAATCCATAAGAATCTTGCTTGCCATTGCTACATACTATGACTATAAAATTTGGCAAATGGATGTAAAAATACCTTCCTAAATAGTTGAATTAAGGAAGACATTTACATGGAGCAACTTGAGGATTTTAAATCCGAAGGTGATGGTCATATGGTATGCAAGCTTCAAAAATCCATTTATGGATTAAAACAAGCTTCTTGAAGTTGGAACATCCATTTTGATGAAGCAATTAGATTGTTTGGTTTCATTATAAATATGAATGAATCATTCATGTATAAGAAGGCTAGTGGGAGCATAATAACACTCCCCATATTGTATGTCGATGATATTTTGCTTATGGATTGTTGGAGGTAAAATAACCTCCATCGAAATTCTTGGTGGCCGACTTCCATTTCGTAAAATTTGCCGATCTTCTCAGCAATAATTCTATATTGCAGAACTTATCAAAAGTATACTAAAGTCTGACAAGACAAACTTGGGTAATAAAGAGAAGTGCTATTTTATTAACTTTGCTTCTTGACATAGGACGAATAACAGGATCTTTGGTATCGAGGTCCCAACTCATTCAACCCTGGTGAACAATGGATTTTGGGGATAATCAACTCTCCCTATTGCAAACGACAGACTTCTCCCATCCGAATTCCTTCCAACCGCTCTCCCTTCGTAGTGCTTCTCCCATTCAAACGCCTTCCAGTCGCACTTTCTTCAGTAGCGCTCCTACCATCCGAACTCCTTGTAGTCGTGCTCCCTCCAGTCATGCTTCTTCTAGTAAAATTTCTTCAAAGAAAAGTATCCTTGATTAGCCAGTCAAACTTCTCTAGGTCGTCGAAGAAAGCACCAATATATTATAATCAGCCCATCAGGTCTAGTTCGTCCTCTGCCACTTAACAGTCGATCTACAAGCTCACCAGCCTTGAGTTCTTCATCCCGACATAAGCAAGTCTGTATACGAATGCAAAGGTTCCGCCTGAACTTCTATGGTGGATCTTCAACGAGCTAGCAAGTCATGATAAATGATAACTCACTCTTTGTAACACACTTCACATGATCCGAACGGTCCACTAGCAGGCAGTTATGGCTGTCACTATCAGTTTGTTACATACTCCATCTATCTAAAGGACCCTCCATATATGCTTTCTCTCCTAAGCTAAAACTCTATGTCCTTATTCTGCTCATTTTCTTCCTGAGCATTCTATTCTTGTTGAGGTGGAGATCTAACTTAACCATTGGAGGGTCCTGTCGGAGCCAATTTTGGCTAGAACTTCATCTTGCATGTCTTGTCAATGATTCCAACCTCTTCAGCTCCAACAATCTCTGGCATCTGCACCATTTTCTGCATCAATAGGATTGGCGCTAGAGGAAGGATCGTTTGAGCTCCTATTCTAAAAGAAGTGCTTAGTCGAGTTCATCTTCTTTCTTTCATCTTCAATTCTTTAGCTCTTTTTTCTCAAATCTCTCCTTGTTTCTATAAAAAGCCACCAAGGAAGGCTACAACCTGACGGTCTACTACCTTCATCGCTAAATCTAACCTAGATCCACCTGCTCTGACCTCATCTTCGGCACCTCAACCCCCTCCACCAGCAGCCCTAATGGATTTGGAGCAGTTCAACTTACTGATGCAGTAGGTTAGGGGCATCACCGAGATGGTGCAGGCCATGCAGCAGCTTTTGCTACCAGCTCAATTGAAGAGACCCTTGCTGGATCATTAAGAATCGGCACAAAGAAGGCCCACCTAGGCAAGCAAGCTAGAAACTCCTAGAAAGAAGAAGCAGAGAGTAGAGAATCCTTATTTTGATCATGATTCTTCTCTTGAAGAGACTTTCTCCATCTACAACTGGCGACCCTCTAAAATCCATGATCGAGATGATATTCTCGATCAAAGACTCCAAAAAATGAATCGATAGATTAAGAAACTTTGCCATGCTGCCTCAGTCCACAAAGACTCCAAAAAATGAATCGATAGATTAAGAAACTTTGCCATGCCGCCTCAGTCCACAACGACAACATCTTTACTGATCCTCCATTCTTTGCCCAAATCATGTAAGAGCCCATCCTTCCAAACTTCAAACTTTTTCAATTTGAAAGTTATAATAGAACCTCTGACCCAATCAACAATCTCAAAGTTTTCAGGATCATAATGCTACTCTATGGTGCTCCTGACACCATTCTCTACCAAGCTTTTCCTTCTACTCTGAAGGAAGCAGTAAGAAAATGATACTTGGGCCTCAAATCGGGTACCATCTTTATTTTGATCAGTTAAACCATGAGTTCATGACTCATTTTATCAGCAGCCAGCACTAGAGGCAAAGTTTCAACTTTCTTATCAATATTAAGCAAAAAGAAGGGGAGTCCATCCTAGCTTATATCAACCACTTCAATGCTGCCGCTCTGAAGGTCCATAATCTGGACCAATCTATTGCTATGGCTGCACTTAAGGGTGGCTTTCAAAAGAATGATCTTCTCTTCTTCTTAGAGAAAAAGTATCCCCAAGACTTTGCCAACATACTGACCCAGGTCGAAGGATACGCTCGAGCGAAGGAGGCCTTCAAGTTAAAAGATGAAGAGAATGGAAGAGAGCAGTGGGTGGGAGAATTAAGAAAGTCTGTAGTTACTAAGAAACTGAGTGAAGCTCGGTCGTGCTCCCAAACTCCTCTTGAGCACCGACAAGCTCGAACTCTACCCCAAGCTCATTAGCAAAAGAGCTCGGACCGAAGGGCATGACAAGGCTCTTCACCAAGAAGGTTTCATAATTATGCCCCTCTGAATGCTCCTAAGATCCAAGTGCTGATAGAGATAAAGGAGTAGTTGCCAAGGCCTGAAAGAATGAGGACCCACCCAACCCAACGTAACCCTAATAAATATTGCATCTACCATCGTGACCACAACCACGATATAGAAGAATGCATTCAGCTCCAAGATGAGATCGAGAAGCTAATCAGAAGAGGTCAGCTAGATCAATTTCTTAGGCACCGATCGGAAAGAAGAAAAGATCGATCAAGGGCCCTGCCCCAGCCTGAACTATCTCAAAGAGACGAGCCGCTGGGAGATCGATCTCCACTCGAAATAATCAACACCATTGCTAGGGGACATTGATGAGGAGAGGCAAGCAGATCGACAGAGCTAGTGAAGAAGCAACAAACTGATGAATCCATCGCTTTTACTGAAGAAAATGCTTAAGGAGTTCAATTCTCGCATAATGATGTGGTTGTAGTAACTTTAAATATTACTGATTATGATGTATGCCACGTTTTAATTAATAATAAAAGCTCTACTGATATTTTATTTTATGATGCATTCTCTAAAATGTCTATACTGATAATGAAATGGGGCCAATGGGTTACCCACTAGTAAGATTCACCAACGATGTAGTGCTGGTTGAAGGAATAATAACCTTATCTATCACAGCAGATCGATACCCAAGGCAGTCAAAGGTCCAAGTAGATTTTTTGGTCATGAAGGTTTCCTCAGCTTATAATGCCATTCTTGGCCGACCTGGCTTGAATGCACTTCAGACAATGGTTTTGACTTATTACCTAAAAATAAAGTTTCCAACTAGTTATGGGATTAGAGAAGTCAAAAGAGATCAAGCTCTTGTACGGCACTATTACACTATATCTTTATAAGAGGGAAAGCAGATGACATCTTATCCGGTAGATGGGCTTGATGCTCATGATGATCTAACAGAAGAATGAGGAGAATCAATTGAAGATTTTGTTACAGTTTCTTTAAATGATGGATTTGAAGATCATACTGTTAAGATCAGCTCCAACCTGAGGGAGGAGGTCAGAAAGTAGCTTGTCGCCTTCTTGTAGAAGAATGCTGATATTTTTATCTCGGTACCTGCGGACATGTCTAGGATTAATGCTGAAGTCATGGAGTACCGATTGGGCATAAACCTCAAATATCAGTCGGTAAAGCAAAAGAAGCACAGCTTTGCACCAAAATGGCAGAAAGCCATTATGGATGAGGTCAACAAACTACTCAAAGCCAAGTTTATCCAAAAAGTATACTATCCAGACTGAATTGCCAACGTCGTCCTCATCAAAAAGGCAAATGGCAAGTGGAGAATGTGCATAGACTTCATAGACTTGAATAAGATCTGCTCAAAAGATAGCTACCTCTTGCCAAGAATTAATCAACTAGTGGATGCAACCTCGGGCCATAAGCTCCTCACTTTTATGGATGCTTTTTTGGCTACAATCAAATTCCAATGGCACGAGAAGATGAGGAAAAAACTACTTTTATCACTGACCATGATCTTTATCATTATAGGGTTATGCCATTTGGACTAAAAAATGCAAGTGTCACTTATCAGCATCTAATGAATAAGATCTTCAAGAAGTAGATTGATCGTAATATGGAGGTTTATGTAGATGACATGCTTGTTAAAAGCTGATCTTCATCAAATCACATCGCTGATCTTGAGGAGATCTTTTGCATCCTCCGAAAGTACAAGATGAAGCTGAATCTTATAAGGTATGCTTTTGGAGTGACTTTGAAGAAGCTCCTGAGATTCATGGTATCATGATGCGGCATCGAGGCAAACCTAGAGAAGATCAAAACCATCTAAGAGATGATTGCTCCTAAAATAATAAAAAAAGTTCAGCACCTTACATGCAAAGTGGTAGTCCTAAATTAATTCATCTTGAGATCAGCAGAGCATTGTATGCCCTTCTTCCAAGAACTTAAGCAACCCAAGAACTTCAATCGGACCCTTGAGTGTCAGCGAGTCTTTGAAGAATTGAAGAATTATCTTAGTACACCTCCACTCTTCGCTAAGCTTGTGAAGGATGCAGTGTACGATTTGCAGTACTACTTTCAAAAAAAATTTAAAAAATAGCTAAAATATAGTAAAAAATTAATTAATCTAATTAATTAATTATTGATCATATCATAATATTAAGCCCTATACTAAGGATCTAAACATAATATGCATGCCTTCATATAGATCTAAAAAATAAAACTATGCAGTAAACTCTTTACTACATCTACCTGTTCAGAACATAATACCTTTTCGTGAGTAGCTGATCATCATAATCTAAATCCACCAGATAATGCTCTGGTGTTGCACCATAGCCACACATGTGTCCGGCCTCTATGGTTGGTCCACATAGAGCTTTCGATCCTGATTAGCCCCACTAGAGTGCTAGCTCCTCGACAGGGCCTTCAACGGTTGATCACGATCGATCCAATCGATCATCTACTTTCTAATTTTTTAGATGCTCCAAAAAATTAGAACTCATTCTTTAGAGGATGATGAGATGGTATACAAAGTTTGGTAGCGATCCGATGCTCACAGCACTCGATCTCTCTACTTGAACACAGAAATCCAATTTTAGGGTTTCACTCACCCAAAAAAAATTTGATGCACCAAAAACTCTCTCACGCCTTCTCTTGGAAGAATTTTTTCATGAAACAAATTTTAATGAAAGGAGGAGAGACTCTCCTACTACTCTCCCATTTTTAAAATAATTTTTAATTAGGTGAGTAAAGAAAGAAAAATAAAAGATGGCGTGGGGAGAAGTATGGGCACAAGAGAACTTTTCTCTCATGCTGGAATTTCTCATGCCCCAGGAAAGTGTGCCCACCTTTTTTCTTTCTAAGAAAGACACCCCATGCTCCTTTCTGATCCTTCACATAAACCCATGCATGCCCCATTTAAAATTCATATTTGAATGGGCAATAATTAGTGTGAAAATCGTGTGGATGAGATAAGATGGTTAAGTGGTTTCCACTTGAATTCAAAATTCAAGTGGAAGCCTCATCCACTTCCAGCACCCTCTTCAGGGTGTTTAACGCACAGAAGGACTCTCCCTCTATGTGCCCACACTGAGAATGCACAAAAATGTGCATGAGAAATCACCATGGGGCATAGCAAGCAGATAAGGGTGAGAGGGATAGATGGTTTCAACTTTTTAACCAACCAAGTTGAATTCAAAATTCAACTTAGTTTGAACTAGTCAACCCTTGGAATAGGTCAAAAAGAGATAAGAAGGGGCACAGATACTTCTCATCTGCATGAGAAAAATTCATGTAGAAACATGAGGGGCATGGAAAAATATGAAGTGGCGCAGGAAAAAAATAAGTTTGAAATTCAAACTCATTTTGACTTGGTCTAAATTGGTTTCAACCAAATCAATTTTCTAGATCCAATTAGATCAGATTAAATCCAACCAAATTAGGCTTAACCCAATTCAATAAAATTCTAATCAAATTAAAAATTAATTAGATCCAGATTCTGATCAAATCAGGATTGAATCTCCCTTAGCGATTAGGTCATCTCATGACCTAATCGGGTTAAATCCAATCGAATCCAATTCGATCAAACTTGATCAAATCATCATCACACAATCAAATTGAGCTAATCAATAATCAAATTACTAATTAATCCTTCAATAAATATAGAGTTTCAATCAGGTGGGAGTCTGTACAATAGAATTCCATCAACAAAAAACTCCTAAAGAATCCAAAATCAGTGGAACTCTTGAACCCAGTGTCCTAAACAAATTAAACTCGTGATCATAGAGTCCCAAACCAGTGGAACTCTTGATCAGAGAATCCTAAATAAGTAGGACTCAGAGTCCCACTCTACTAGGACTCTTGGTCATAGAGTCCAAGTCTAGTAGGACTCTCGATCAGAGAGTCCCAGATCGTTAGAACTCTCGATCAGAGAGTCCCAGACATGAAGGACTCAGAGTCTCAGTCCAGTGGGACTCTTGGTCACAGAGTCCCAATCTAGTGAAATTCTTGACCATAGAGTCCTAAATCATCGAGACTCAATATCAACCATCAGATCAGGTAGAAACTTCTTATGTATGTGATCCCATAGATTTGAATCCTAAGTCGGTAGCACAAAAACTGATTTTTTGTACCAATCAATGTGACCATCTAGCAATGGTACCCGACGTTCGGATAGGTCAAATTTATCACAATGCAACATCGACGAACCTGTGGAATATGGTTACTATATAATTCATCCCCTTGACCTCAATGCTCAAAAGATGACCTAGGATTTAACTGTCAATCCTGAAAAATCATCTACAGTATATTTTAAATTACAGTGTCCATCGAATGGACTATCCCGACTGAGGTTTTGCTAAATTAAAATACATTGATGCACTTACTCCAACACTTGGAGGAGTCAATTCCATCTTGACACACGCACTGACTTCATAAGTACTTGACTGCACCCAGTAGCCTTCCATCACTGAATTAAAAATTTAGGTAGTCCGGTACCCAAGTATAGTGAGTTGCTTGCAAGTCACCATGGTGATCTCAGGTCTAAGGGATACTTATACCCATATCCTTCGGGGGCAACTCTTGATAGTAGAGAGTTCTGTAGTTGGATCACATTCAGTGAAATGTACCCCTACACTTCACCTGCATTTCATAATAGTATCTCCATACTTCTTGGTTAAGAGGACAACCAATACTTATGGCACACAACGATCTACACTCAATACGTTGTCATCCTGGGTAACGAGTCATTTGGTCACAAACATGTTTGAGGACTAAATGATAAATCCTCTTTTGTCGAGTCTAAATAGTCCTAAGGACTTCATCATAGAAGAGTTCATTTTAGAAAGATTCACAAAGTGATGAAAAAGCCTAAAAAGTAATTTTATTCATTAATAATTCAAGTATAATTACATTTAGCTTAACCATCTATAATCTAGATGATTGACTTTAGAATACATTTTTCAATAACTCCCACTTAGACTAAAGCTACTCAGAACAGTATCGAATACCCATCTTTCATTTGTGATTGTTAAATTCTTTGATTTTGAGAGCTTTAGTAAAGGGGTCGGCCACATTCTTCTTTCCATCAATCTTTTGAAGCTCGACGTCACCTCGCTTCATAATCTCTCATACAAAGTGGTAGTGACGTAGAATATGTTTGGTGCACTGATATGCCTTCGGCTCCTTTGCTTGAGCAATGGCTCCAGTGCTGTCACAGTATAGTAGAATCGAACCATCTAAGGAGGATGCCACTTTCAGCTCATCGATAAACTTCCGCAGCCACACAGCTTTCGTCATAGCAACAGATGCCGTGACATACTCCACCTCGCACATAGAATCGACTACAGTGTGCTATTTGAAACTCTTCCAGCAGACCACTCCACCGTTGAGGATTAACACATAACCTGACACACTCTTACTATCATCATGATCTGACTGAAAACTGGAATCAGTGTATCGCATAAGTTTTAAATCAATATCTTCATAGATGAGCCACTAGTCCTTGGTATTTCTCAAATACTTTAAGATTATCTTCACAACCTTCTAGTGATTCTCACTTCGATCAGACTAGTATCTGCTCACTACTCCTAGTGAGTATGCTATGTCTGATCTCATACACATCATGGCGTATATAATAGAATCCACTACCAAAGCATATGGTATTCTACTCATACGCTCTCTCTCTCTTGAGGATTTGTCGGATAATCTCTCTTCGAGAATGAAATTTCATGGCCTATCAGGAGATAGCCCTTCTTGGAATTCTTCATACTGAACCTCTTCAGCACGATATCAATGTAGGTGGACTGGGATAATTCAAGATATCTTTTAGATCTATCTCTATGAATCTTCATTCCTAGGATGTAAGATGCTTCTCCCAAGTCCATGAAGAATTGCGATGACAACCAAACCTTTGTCCCAATTAAGAGAATATCATCTACATACAGTACAAGAAATACAACAACAAAATCGTTAGCCCATTTATACACGCAGGGTTCTTCTCTATTTTTAACGAAGCCATATGTTTTGATTACTTTATCAAAATGCATGTTCCAACTCTGCGATGCCTACTTCAATCCATAGATGGATCTTTGAAGCTTGCACACCTTAGACTTGTCTGTAGATGTGAAACCCTCAAGCTATATCATATATAGCTTTTCATCTAGCTCTCTATTTAGAAAAGCTAATTTTACATCTATTTGTCAGATCTCATAGTCTAAGTATATCGCTATGACAAGCATGATCCAAATGAACTTGAGCATTGCCATTGGAGAAAATGTCTCATCATAGTCAATACCATAATGTTGATGATATCCCTTAGCAACCAGACGAGCTTTATAGGTCTCCACCTTTTCATCTGCATCTCATTTTTTTAAAAAATCCACTTACACCCAATGGATTTTATCCCTTCAGGTGGATCAACCAGTGTCCATACACTATTAATCTTCATGGACTCCATTTTGGATTTCATGACTTCTAGCGACTTATTGGAGTCAGACCTCTGCATAGCATCCTTGTAGGTGATCGGATTTTTATCATTCTCATCGAGTTTAATAGGTTCACCATCCCGGATCAAGAAACTATAGTATCTATCCAGTTGACATGGTACTCTATCGGATCTTCTTGGTGCCACTTCAATAAGCTTTGAGTTTGATCTTAACAAATCCAGTTCTGTAGGTTCACTAGAATATGTCGGTTCTTTTAACTGTCAAATTTCATTAAGTTCAACATTAGAGGCAACTGTTTCTTCACTAAGAAACTTTTTTTCTAAAAAGACTGCTCTATTGCTAACGAACATCTTTTATTCTTCAGCAAGATAAAAGTAATAACCCCTAATTTTCTTGGGGTACCCTATAAACAAGCATTTATCGAACCTAGGTCCAAGCTTTTCCAACTACAAACGTTTAACATAAGCCAGACATCCCCAAACCCTAAAGTGAGAGAGTGTCGGCTTACGCCCAGTCTGCATCTCATATGGAGTCTTTACAATAGACTTGCTTGGAATATTATTCAAAATGAAACAGACAGTCTCGAGTGCATAACCTCCAAATAAAATCGACAGACTTGTAAACCCCATCATAGATCGAACCATATCCAACAGGATTCAATTCATCCTTTCAAATACACCATTATGCTATAGTGTTTAAGGAGGGCTCCATTGTGAGAGAATTCCATTCTTTTCTAGATATGTCAGAAACTTGTTGGAAAGGTATTCACCTCCTCGATCAGATTGAAAAGTTTTAATGTTCTTTTCAAGTTATTTTTCTATCTCATTTCGATATCGTTTGAGTATTTTAAACAAATCAAATTTATTCTTCATAAGATAGACCTATCCATACCTAGATACACTACTATAAAAATAGTCTACAACAGTGCATACTACGGCAGCGATTTTTGTTAACCGCTGCTATAGGTCAGACCTATGGCAGCGATTTTTGTAACCGCTGCTATAGGTCTGACATATAGCAGTGGTTAACGAAAATCGCTGCTATAGGTCCGCTGCTATATGTCGGACCTATAGCAGCGGTTACAAAAAATCGCTGCCATAGATCGACCTATAGAAATAGTTCATTGTAACCGTTGCTATAGATTAGACCTATAGTAGCAGTTAGTGAAACCACTGCCATAAGTCAGACCTATAGCAGCGGTTAGTAGGAACCGCTGCTATAATCTGATTTATAGCAGCGATTAATTATAACCACTATCTTTTTTTTTAAATATTATATAATTTTAAAATTTAATGCCCATCTTCATCATTCATTATCTAAATAATTATCATTAGAGTGTCATTACAAAAGGTCGCCTCGATCTGATGGCCCTAGCTTCATCGATCAAAAAAATTTGATTTTGATGATCACGAACGATGATACGATGATCTGATAGATGGAGACCTCCGATGGATCCAAAAATCTACAATGATGATCTCAGTAATATTTATAGTATACTATCAAAGTTTTACTTTAATTAGATATCGTTATCTTGGTCAATTTAGTATAGGTTAGTTTTGATCGTTAAATGATAAACGAGTGATCAAAGGACCAAATGGTGTCCAATTATGAGATAATTTTTTTTATAAATGATCTTGGCTACTACTTTAATCATTTTTTATGATGGTAATTATAAAATTTAACTCATGAGATGAAGAATGATCTAAAACTATATGTCTTCTAATAATCATTCTGAAACTTCACTAGTTGTTATGCTCGTGCTTTCGCAATATCTACTTAACATGAACAGTTTATACGAAAATAATTTAAATTTTACTATTATTGCCATATAAAATGATTAAAATTATAATAAAGATCATTTAACTAAAAAATTATCTCATAATCGAATGTCATTTAACCCTTTGATCACTTATTTCTAATTTAACAGCCGAAATCATTCTGTACTAAATTAACCATGATAACGATATCCGATTGAAGTGAAACTTTGATAGTATGCTACAAACATCATTGAGATCATCATTGTAGATTTTTGAATCCATCAAAGATCTTCATCTATAAGATCATTGCATCATCATTCTTGATCATCGAAATCAAATTTTTCTAATCGATAAAGCTAGGGCCATCGGATCGAGGCAACCTTTTGCGACGACACTCTAATTATAATTATTTAGATAATGAATGATGAAGATGGATATTAAATTTTAAAATTATATAATATTTAAAGAAAAAATAAGAAAAAAATTATTTTCAATCAATGACAGCGGTTATCAAAAGTCGTTGCTATAAATCTACAGCAGTGGTTATAGAACCGCTGCCATAGATCTATGGTAGTGGTTCGATAACCACTGCCATAGGTTAGGTTAGAAATTTTTAAATTTTTTCTACTTTTCTTTCGTGCGCGCTCGATCTCTCTCTCTTCCCCCCTCCTTTCCATCGTCGGTAAGGCTCCTTCCCCCTCGACTGATGCCACCCCTCCTTTCCCCCTCGACCGCCGCCCCTCCTTCCCCCTTCCCCTTCGGCCCCCCATCCCCAGCTGCCCCTCCCCACCACCCCCCACCTGGGCCCCACCCTCCCCCCAGCCACCCATCCTTCCCCCCATCCCCAGCCGCTCCTCCCCACCACCCAGCCCCCTACCCCCCATTCCCGACCACCCCTCTCCGCCACCCCCCCACCCCCCAGCCCCTCCATCTTCGGCCGCCCCTCCCCACCACCCCCCACCTCCCCCCGGCCGCCCCTCCTTCCTCCCATCCTCGACCGCTCCTCCCCGCACCCACCACACCCCACCCACCCCCCACCCTCCCCCAAGCAGCCCCTCCTTCCCCCCCATCCCCAACCACCTTTCCCTGCCACCCCCTACCCTCCAGCCCCCCATCCACGGCCACCCTCCCCGCCATCCCCACCCAGCCCCCCCACCCCCCACACTCTTCCTTCCGATCGCCGACCCTCTCATCACTGTGCATCCCGGGCCTCCTCATCACTACGCCCTCCTCCCCCTGGCCCCCCATCTCTGGCTACCCCGGCTCTCTCTCTCTTTTCTCTTTCTCTCTTTCCTCTATCTCACTATCTTGCTTTTATTTTGTAGGTTACCTCTAGTATCGTCGTCCTCCTTTAGCATCATCGTCGGTGATCCTCGGAGCTTTCGGTGCGATCCGCTCTCTATAGCCGTAGGTATAATTTTTTTTTAAATTTTATAATATTATTTATTAATCATGTATATTTATAATAATTTATAAAATATTTATAATAAATATCATAAATATTTATTATAAATATTATAATTATTTGCATGCCGTAGTTTTTGGGCCATGCCGTGGTAGTAGCCTTGGACTGTGTCATATCGGTGGCTGTGGACTAGATCTATCAATGGATTAAATTCGGATCAAAACTTGGATATTCAAATCTAGATCTAATTTTAATTATTGATACCGAATCCAAACCTGAATACCCGATAGATCTATACTTGAAGTACTAGATCCGAATCCTAATGGATTCCGAAAGATCAGACTCGATTTTGGGATCTGAAACTAAGAAATGGAGAGACTGAGAGGGAGTCCGTCAGATTGAGAGAGGGAGGGCCGGCCACCAACAAGGAAGACTGAGAGTGGAAGGTAATGAGGGAGGGAGGGGGTCCGGCCTCACCACCGTCGTCGGTGAGGGAGATCGAGAGAGGGAAAGAGGAAGGGAGGGATCCGACCTCGCCACCATCATTAGGAGGGAGGGGGTCTGGCCTCGTCGTTGAGGGAGATCGAGAGAGGGAGAGTGGGAGATTGAGAGAGCAAGAGAGGGAGGCAGGAGGTCCGGCTTCGTCGGCATCACTGGGAGGGATGGGGTCCAGCCTTGTCGATAAGGGAGATTGAGAGAGTGAGAGAGGAAGGGATGGGGTCCGACCTTGCCGGTGAGGGAGATTGAGAGAGGGAGAGAGAAAGATTGAGAGATGGAAATGCTGGGAGGGAGGGGTTTGGCCTCGCCATCATCGTCGGTGAGAGAGATCGAGAGAGGGAGTGATCGAGGGGATGGCACACAGTCGAGCCAGCTCGGATATGCAGCCGAGTCAGCTCGAGCCATGATTGAGCCGACTGAGGGAGGACCCAAGTCGGATGTCTCAGGCATGGAGCTGGCTGTCTCAGGCATGGAGCTAGCTCAACTTCTAAGTGAATAGAATTTAATATGTGTCTCCAAGGTTCCAACTTTAAGCCCTAAGGTGCCACTATCATCTACTTTGTTCTTCTTTCAGATTTCTGGATTAACACCAAGGTTCGTGCAAGAGATCAGATCTACGACTATTGCTCATTCTTAATTATTTATGAATGTAATTCATGTTATAGAATTTATTGCATAACATTTTTTGGATGTTTATAATTTATTGATTTTGTTTATTGCATTGCATAACAATAGACCTATCAATTGATTAGTGTATATATTAGAGACTATTTATTGATGCTATACTAATATTATTATTCAACATGTTATATTGATTAATATTTATTAACATTGTAGGTCACGATGGCACCAAAATTCCATCTAGCTTTCACTCCTGTCCATCGATGGGTTACGCACAGTTCAGTATCCGAGGAGCAGTTGGAGTATACTCCATCCAGCTTGGTATCGATTGCTCAGGGATCTCTACCACTAGCATCTACTCCACCGATAGCTGAGCCTCTACCATCATCCATATCTGAGACACATGCTACTATGCAGATATCTGAGTGTACATTTTTATTATATTAGCACAACTTTATTTTCTATATAGTATTTGTACACTTATATATTTGCATAACATATTTGCATTGCAGGTGCATCATCTAGCCAGACATTTCATGGTCCCACACATATGGCACATGTGTGGAACCATCAGCATCAGGTGATGGTTTATTATGATGTAGAGGAGAGGTCGGTAGAAGAGACTGCACGGGAGATGCAATCCTTTTTTGGAGTGCTTATGAGATGGTCGGACATCATTTTCGTAGAGCCTAGAGACTGGCATTTGATGGATGCTGCCGTCAGGGATCGGATATGAAAGAAGATATGGGTAAGTGCGCGCATCTTAGTTATATTTGTGCATTTTATATATTTACACTATATATGTTTGATTAAAATAATTTTGTAACTGATTTTTGATAACTTTGTGCAGAGGACGTACAACTTCTCCGATCATGAAGAGCTCAAGGTGCCCAACTGAGAAAGATTGGGGAGTTGTATCAGGGTTACAAGGTCAAGCTCCATAGAGGATGGCTCGAGCACCGATGAGACACTCCGAAGGAACTTGTTCCCTGGATATCGGACTGTCCTCCGAGTTAGTGAGAGAGGATGGTTAGACACTGGAGGAGCTAGGAGTTCGAGGTAAAATTTCTAACTTTTAAATTTTTTAATATACTTAAAATTTTATTTAAATATTTTTTAAATATTTATTATTTATTTGAATACTTGTTAGGCTATCTTCTGTCAGAATTGGGAGAATCGTGTAGCCCAGGAGTATACGCACACTCTAGGCCGCGAGTCTTTGGCCAGTCGTGTGCATAGCGAGGTAATTAATTCTAAATCTTACTAGATAAATTAAATTTATATTTTTTATCATCTTTCTGATAAATTTATTCTTTATTATAGCTGATAAGTGATGGAGTGATGCCCAGCCATAGCAAGATCTTTCGATCCAGCCACACAAACAAGACGGGCAGATCGATAAATGCCGTAATCAGACATATTTTTGTAAGTATTAAATATATTAGTATATATGATTAGTATTATAGTATTTCTTATAAAATTTTATTTTAATTTATAATTACAGGATCAGTTAGATGCGTTCGCTCGTGAGGGCCCTGATACCTCTAGGCCCCATGACCATCTGTCTCAAGTCTTGGGGCTTGAGCACTCTAGGAGGATCCGATGCAGGCCCGAACACACGCCGACAAGCTACTGATCCGAGGCAAGCATCTCCTCACAGACTTCTAGTGTCGTCAGTCGGGAGGAGCTTGAGGAGGCATTGGCACGGGCAAATCATGCTGCAACACGGGCAGATTGGGCTGAGGAGTGCGCGTCTCATCTGAAGGGCATCGTGAGAGACATGATGTCAACACTCAACACGCATTTTAAAGTCATGAGCTTTGAGGATATATTGGCTCATATTTCAGCTTCAACTTTGGCTCCAACACTAGCTCTAGCTCCAGCTTCGACTCCAGCACCAGCTCCAGCTCTAGCTCCGGCTCCGGCTCCAGCTCTAGCTCCGGTTCTGGCTCCCGATGACAACGACGATGATGTAGAATTAGGAGACTTTTGATGTATTTTATTTTTTAAAAAAAATATTATAATAAATTTTATTCGATAATAAAATTTTAGCATTTGAGAATAATTTTTATATTTATTATATTTTTTTATGTTATATATCTATATTTATCAGGTAAAATATATTTAAAAAATAAAAATTTTAATTTTTTTAATTATTCAAGATCTACGACAGCAGTTTTATAACTATTGTCATATCCGTGCCAACTGCTGTCATAGATTTTTGGTGCAAATGATGTCAACCACTGTATTAGACCTATGACAGCGGTTAAGAAATCACTGCTATAGATAATCTATGGTAGCGATTACATAACCACTACTATAGGTCGATCTATTATAATAGTTTACAAACCACTACAATAGGCTATCTATGAGAGCCATTCAAACAACTGCTGCCATAGAGCTACGACGACGGCCACAGTAGCAACGATTAGAAAATCGCTGCCATAGCCTATGGCAGTGATTTTTTGGGCTACGGTAATGGTTCATAACCACTATCGTAGCTCTTTTTTATAGTAGTGATAGATCGTCAGTAAATATAATAAAATAATAAAACCCACCTCTAGCACTTATTTCATAGGTCCACATATATCAATATGTACTAGACCTAGAAGCTTGGTGGCCCGCTCACCCTTTCCAGTAAAAGGTAATTTGATCATCTTACCAAGAAGATAGGACTTATAGGTATTCCATGATTCACAATCATCAATGTCAAGGATACATTCCTTGACTAACCTGTTAATCCTATTTTTGTTTATATGACCAAGCCTACCATGCCAAAGATAAGCATTAATGACATTATCTAGTTTTGGTCGTTTATTCGACGTGTACATTACACTAATAGATTGTGACAATACATATATACTATTTCTTAATTATCCTTGTATTACTATAATATCATTCATAATGATATCATAATAATTTTCTTTTATTAACAAACTATAACCATCCTGGGCCAAAAGTCCAACGGATATTATGTTAATCATAAAAGATGAATAATAGTGATAGTCACTTAAAATAATATTTTTATTTTTGAAAAATAGCTCAAGAGTTTTCAATGCTAGGATTGAAACTTTACTTCCATCCCCAATATTAAGGAATCTATCGCCATTCTCAAACTTTCTACCAATTTAAAGTTCATGCAATGAATTGCATATATGAATCAAACTCCCGATATCTAATACCCAGGTAGATGTATCATATATGGAGAAATTGCAAGGTGTTATCACATAACAGCCTTGACCAGCAACTACTTGCTGATTTTCCCCATTCAGCCTATTCAGATCAAGAGGATAATTTCTCTTAGGGTCTGCCTTATTAGGATCAACACTAGACTCCTTGTTCTTAGATCCTAAATACTTGCCACTATCCAACAGTGAATGGAGCGGACTTACACTAGCCATTCTAATTATCTGAAAGAAAAATATGAAACCTTATTAGTACTCAAATTAATTAATCCTAAAAACTTGAACTTTAGTCTAAAATTTTTTCTACTATTTTTAATGAATTGGTAGCCTCTATCTTTAATTCGAGGAATCACACTAACTTCTTAGTGGGTACTGAAACCCATATAGACTACAAACGGGCCCGAGGAAAGCTCTAGCAAATCCATGTGCATTTACAGGTAGGTTCATAATCAATTATTTTTTTAAATAATTTTTAGTAATTAGGTTTTACCTCAGAAGTCAATTCAGTAGGCTATGGCCTCCACTAAAAAGATCTGGTTAGGTCCAACCATTAACATGATTGACTTTAGCGCATCAAACCAATGATAATCTGATCCCAGGAAAGCTCTGGCTAACCTGATCACCATTAAGAGAGTATGATCTAATCATCATATGATGGATAGTAATTTTAATATCCAAATAAATACTAGGTGTAAGGCACCTCCAATGTCCACCCAAAAAATTTGACTCATTACTATTCACCTTAATGGAAGGCTATGACTTAGTTATCTCCATAACTTGTCATTTTAAAGATCAAATAATTTAGAGGATTTATGTTACTTATGATTTAAGGGTAGAAAGGACACGGACCAAATTTCTTTCATTGACTTCACCAAGTTAAGTTCTCTCACTGACTTCACCAAGCAATAAGTTAGGACTATGATCAATTTAAGTCTATGGGCACCTAATTTAGTTTTACTGATAGAAATCAGTCAAACTGATTTTGAGTGACATGGGTTAGTCCAAATAATCAAGTGATCTAATCAAATCCTAATCGACCATGTCGGCCACGTAAGTGAGATCAATGGAAGGGATATGCCATTAACTCATCAAAGATTGAATCAGTGCGAGTAGCTTCCAATTAAAAATCACCGATCTAGACTACCAAATTTATCTTAGACACCAACCGATTAATTAGGTTTAATTTGATCAACCTAGCAATTTTGGGCTAGACCGCTTAGCCATGAATTAAGTCCATCTTGGTCTTGTTAAAGACATGAACTCATCCAACTATAACTATTGGAGTTGATTCTAAAGTATCCTTAACCTAATCTATTTCAATACTTGGTTAGATTTGATCAATTACTCTAGATTAATCCATTCTTTAACTAACCTTAGGTCTAACCCAATTTATGAACCTAATTCATCTAACCCAATAATCCATAAGTTTATGATTAATGACTTAAAGTCTTAATTCATAATTCTAGATACTAAATAATTATACTTAATTTTAATTAAGTTTATGGGCTAAGGGTTAGGGTTTGGTATTTCAAAAATATTTTTTAAAATTTTGAAAGATTCTTTATAACTTAGCATTGTTCACCAATTGAGTCGACTCACTTCAAAATTGAATGGCTCAATTCACAAACAACACTAGTTGTAGGGTATAATCTGAAACTTTGTACAATACATAATACTAAATCATGAATCAAACTTTACATCCTATCTAAACATGCATTCATGATCAAAAATTAGATTAAAGCCTTATTTAACATATCATAAAAAATTAGATCTAATCTAAAATTTTATGATCAACTATAAGATCAAGCACGTACAAGGACAATCTTTGCACTGTAGAGGGGTAAACCCTACAGCAGGATAACCTGCAGTCCATGCGATCTTGATTTTAATTTTTAAATCTAATTAATTAGATTATTAGATTAATATTTAGATTAAATCTAAATTATCAATCTAAATATGCAAATATATCATGTTTAGCGAACCCGCTCTAATACCATTTTGAAGGATGCAATCCAGGGTTTGCAATACTACTTTTAAAATTTTTTTAAAAATAGCTAAAAAATAATAAAAAATTAATTAATCTAATTAATTAATTAATTACTGATCATATAAAAATATTATGCCCTACACTAAGGATCTAAACATAATATGCATGCATTCATATAGATCTGAAAAATAAAACTATGCAATAAACTCTTTACTACATCTATCTATTCAGAACATAATACCTTTTCATGGATAACTGATCACTATAATCTGAATCTATCAGATAATGCTCTAGTGTCACACCATAGTTGCACACGTGTCTGGCCTCTACAGTTGGTCCACATGGAGCTTTTGGTCCCGATCAGCCCCACTGGAGTGCTAGCTCCTCGACGAGGCCTTCGATGGCTGATCATGATCGATCTGATTGATCATCCACTTTTTGATTTTTTAGATTCTTCAAAAAATTAGAACTTATTCTTTGGAGGATGATGAGATGGTGTACAAAGTTTTGTGGTGATCCAATGCTCACAGCACTCGATCTCTCCATCCAAACCCAGAAACCTAGTTCTAGGGTTTCACTCACCCAAAAAAATTTTGATGCACCGGAAACTCTCTCATGCCTTCTCTCGGAAGAATTTTTTCGTGAAACAAATTTTCACAGATGGAGGAGAGACTCTCCTACGACTTGCCCACTTTCAAAATAATTTTTAATTGGATGAGTGAAGAAAGAAAAATAAAAGATGGCATGAGGTGAAGTATGGGCGCAAGAGAACTTTTCTCTCATGCTGGAATTTCTCACACCCCAGGAAAGTGCGCCCACCTTTTTTTTTTTTTTTAAGAAAGACACCCACGCTCCTCTCTGATTCTTCACATAAACTCATGCACACCCTATTTAAAATTCTTATTTAAATGGGCGATAATTAGTGTGAAAACCATGTGGATGAGATAAGGTGGTTAAGTGGTTTCCACTTGAATTCAAAATTCAAGTGGAAGCCTCATCCACTTCTAGTGCCCTCTCTAGGGTGTTTGATGCATAGAAAGACTCTCCTTCTACATGCCTACATTGAGAATGCACAAAAATGTGCGTGAGAAATCACCATGGAGTGTAGCAAGCGGATAAGTGTGAAAGGGATAGATGAATTCAACTTCTTAACTAACCAAGTTGAATTTAAAATTCAACTTAATTTGAACTGGTAAACCCTTGGACCAGGTCAAAGAGAGATAAGAAGGGGGCATAGATGCTTCTCATCTGCATGATAAAAATTCATGTAGAAACATGAGGGGCATGGAAAAATGTGAAGTGGTGCAGGAAGAAAAACAAGTTTGAAATTCAAACTCATTTTGACTTGGTCTAAATTGGTTTCAACCAAACAAATTTTCTAGATCCAATTAGACCAGGTTAAATCCAACCAAATTAGGCTTAATCCAACTTAATTAAATTTTAATTATTGGGGATAAATCCCGCTCTCATCAAAGTCTAGCCTGATGCTTAGCCTATTGTAATCGATAATCATGGAAGAGCTTCGATCGAGAATTCTTCCTCCAGCGATCAAACACTTTTCGAACTTCTTTCAAACACCTCCAGGAGAAGAACTTCTTTCGAACTTTTTCTTCAATCAGATTCCTACAGGAGCTGAACTCCTTCTAAACCTCTCCTTCAGTTGGATTCCTATAGAAGTCGAACTCCTTCCGAACTTCTCCTTCAGTCAGATTTCTCTAGGAGCCAAACTCCTTTCGGACCTCTTCTTCAGTTGGATTCCTTTAGAAGCTAAACTCCTTCTAAAATTCTCCTTCAGTCGGATTCCTTCAAGAACCAAACTCCTTTCGAATCTCTCCTTCAGTCGGATTCCTATAGGAGCCTAACTCTTTCTAAACTTCTCCTTCGGTTGGATTCCTATAAGAGCTGAACTCCTTCCGAACTTCTCCTTCAATCAAATTCCTCCAAGAGCCGAACTTCTTTCAGACTTCTTCTTCTTCAATTAGATTTTTTCATCAATCAAACTTCTTCTAAACTTCTCCATCAGTCAAACTTCATTTGGATTTCTCTAACGGATTACTTTTAGATTTTAAGTAGTATTCCTCTCGAATGATCCCCTCTAGCCGTATTTCCTTTAGAAGTTCGAACTCCTCTGAAATTGATATATGTCAAAGCTCTTCACCAACCAATGCCTGCTTCCTCCAGACTTCGACTATTAAATCTCAACGAACAGGCGACCCCACTATTGGATGGTTACGACTGTCATTTATCAGTCTGCTACAGACGACTCCACTATCGGATGGTTATGATTGTCATTTATCAGTCTACTATAGGTGACCCCATTATTAGACGGTTATGACTATCATTATCAATCTATTATGAGTGACACCTTTCTCCATAATAAATTCTACATGACCCTGAGCAGCCCATGATCGGACGGTTATGATTGTCACTATCAATCTGCTCCGAACTCTATATATAAAAGAGACCCTCTAGATACGTTTTCTCTAAGCTCTCTTCTTATTCCTAAAATTTTGCTGAATTCTTTCCTGAGCACTCCATTTCTGTTGGTCAGAAGAGCTGACTTGATCATTGAAGGATCCTGTCGGAGCAACCACCACCGACTCTGGATGGAACTTTATTTTGTAGGTCATCGACGGTGATATTTTCTTTTCTAACTCCAGCTCGATCCAGTGTCAATCAGATTTTGCACTAATATTAATCAAATTAAAAATTAATTAGATCCAGATCCTGATCAAATTAGGATCGAATCTCCCTTAGCGATTAGATCATCTCATGACCTGATCGAATCAAATCCAATCGAATCCAATTCGATCAAACTTGATCAAATCCTCATCACTTAATCAAATTAAGCTAATCAACAATCAAATTGCTAATTAATCATATAATAAACATAAAATTTTAATTGGATGGGAGTCTGAACAATAGAGTTTCATTAACATGAAACTTCTAAAGAGTCCCAAATCAGTGGGACTCTTGAATCTAATATTCCAAATGAATCGAACTCATGATCATAGAGTCCCAGACTAGTGAGACTCTTGATCAGAGAGTCCCAAATAAGTAAGACTCAAAGTTTCAGTCTACTAGGACTCTTGATCATAGAGTTTCAGTCTAGTGTGACTCTTGACCATAGAGTCTCGGATCATCAGAACTCTCGATCAGAGAGTTTCGGACATGAAAAACTCAGAGTTTTAGTCCAATGGGACTCTTGGTCATAGAGTTCCAGTCTAGTGGGACTCTTGACCATAAATTTCTAAATCATCGAGACTCAATATCAAACATCAGATCAGGTAAAAACTTCTTATATGTGTGATCCCATAGGTTCGAATCCTAAGCCGGTAGCATAAAAACTAATTTTTTATACCAATCAATGTGACCATCTAGCAATGATACCTGACATCTGGATAGGTCAAATTTATCATAATACAACATCAATGAACCTATGGAATATAGTTACCGTATAATTCATCCCCTTGACCTCAATGCTCAAAAGATGACCTAGGATTTAACTGTCAATCCTGAAAAATTATTTATAGTATATTTTAAATTATAGTGTCCATTGAATGGACTATCCCGATCGAGGTTTTGCTAAATTGGAATATATTGATGCACTTACTCCAATACTTGAAGGGGTCAATTCCATCTTGACACACACACCGACTTCATAAATACTTGACTGCACCTAGTAGCCTTCCATCACTAAATTTAATATTCAGATAGTCCAGTACTTAAATATATTGAGTTGCTTACAAGTCACCGTAGTGATCTTAGGTCTAAGAGATACTTATACCCATATCCTTCGGGAGCAACTCTTGACAGTAGAGAGCTCCATAGTTGGATCACGTTCAGTAAAATATATCCCTACACTTCATCTGCATGCCATAATAGTATCTCCATACTTCTTGATTAAGAGGACAATCAATACTTATGGCACACAATGACCTACACTCAATACGTTATCGTCCTGGATAACAACAAGTCATTTGATCGCGAACATATTTGAGGACTAAACGATAAATCCTCTTTTATCGAGTCTAAATAGTCCTAAAGACTTTATCATAAAAGAGTTCATTTCAGAAAGATGCATAAAATGATGAAAAAGCTAAAAAAAATTATTCATTAATAATTCAAGTATAATTATATTTAGCTTAACCATCTATAATCTAGATGATTGGCTTTAGGATATATTTTTCAACAGCCTAAACCTAAAGAAGAATTATTTCTATATTTGATAATGTCCCCGATAGCCATTGGAGCTGTCCTAGTCAGAGAAGAAGCTAAAATTCAAAGGCCTACCATGTTAGGAATAAGAAGAGGACCTCATCTTGACATGAAAAAAGAAAAGAGGCCCTTTCAATGGCCTTTTTGTACCTTGATATTCTTATTAGAAATAGAAGCAGAATCTCATCTTAATAAAGATAAAAATCCACCATATCAGAAATAAGTGGACCTCGTCCTGATATAAAAAAAGAGGAGAGGCCCTTTCAATGGCCCTTTTGTATCCCAACGTCCTTATTAGGAACAAGAGGAGAACCTCCTCCTAATAAGGGTAAAAGCCCATCATATTAGGAATAGGAGGATCTCATCCTGACATGAAAAAAGAGGAGAGGCCCTTTCAATGATCTTTTTATGCCCTGATGCCCTTATTAAGAACAGGAGAAGAATCTCATCCTAACAAGAATAAAAGCCCACCATGTCAGGAATAGGAGGAGGACCTCATTCTAACATTTAAAAAGAAGAGAGACCCTTTCAACGATCCTTTTGTACCTCAACGCCTTTGTTAGAAATAAGAGAAAAACCTCATCCCAATAAGAGTAAAAGCCTATCATGTCAAAAATAGGAGGAGGACCTCATCCTGACATGAAAAATGAAGAGAGGCCCTTTCAACGGCTCTTTTGTGCCCCGACGTCCTTATTAGGAATAAAAGGAGAATCTCATCCTAATAAGAAAAAAAGCCAATCCTGTCAGGAACAAGAGAAGTACCTCATCCTGACATGAAAATTTGGAAGAGACCCTCTCAATGATCCTTTTGTGCCCCCAACAACCATGCCAAGAACGGAAGAAGGACCTTGTTTCGATAAGGACAACATCTACCTGCAATAGGGATAGGAGGACCTCATCTTAATAAGGCTCCAGATCTTTAAATAGGAAGTTAACAACAAGCATGGAATAAAGACTTCCAATTCCTAGACAAGAAAATATCCACTCCTAACTAAATGATAGGCCTACAAAATGACAGGCCAAGAACATCGCTCTGAAAACCAATCCAAATATCAAGAACAATGTAAGAAAAAATATATATCAATATTCAATCAAGACAACAGTGAAGAAGGAATCAAAGGGATGTCACTTCATTAAGACAAAATTCATTACAATGGAGGTCCACAAGATCGTTCAAAAAAGAAAAAAAGAGAAGAAGAAAGAACAGCCGAAGTCCTAAGAAGAAGATCCCGAATCTTTAGATTTTGGATTACTAGACCTAGCCAATGCAAAGAAATATTTCAAATCTTCAACTTTATCTTTGAGGTTCGGCCTCACCGCTAAGCTCTTGCCAAGCAATTTATTGGACCTCCGAAGATCATCTTTTACTTCTCTTAGCCTCTTCTGCAAAACCATCGGCTTAGCCTCAGCATCCTTCACTAAGCCATCCTGGTAGACCATCCGAATTTTGAGTTCATGAAGTTTCTTCTCAGTACTCTCAAAACTCATAGTGAGATTTCCAAGAGTACTCTTCAAAGTGGCAACTTTATCTAAACTTGTTCTCAAGTCAGTCTTATCTTTGTCCGCTAATTGTTTTTAAAGTTGCATTATTTCGAAGTTCACCATTCTGAGTTTCTTTTTATAATCATTGATCTACCCACACCAATTGATCCAGTAGGTATTGTATGCTTTTTCAACATTATCTAGCTGCTTTTGAAGGTCCGAGAACTTCTTGGACCAGTCCCAATCGAATTTCATTTGACTCTGAGCCTAGGCCGAACCTCTCTTAAATTGATCGATTTTTCCTCTCGCTTCATGGAGTTTAGCCTCAAGAGAGAAAATCTTGGCTGTCAAGCTCCAAGATTTTTTACTAGCATGCCTTTAATCTTCGCAAGCTCTTCTTTCATATGATGCTTTTTGTTAATATAATCCATGGAATCTCTTTTATGTACTTGACAAAGATAGGTAATCTAAATTATGATCCCTGAATAATTTTTCTTCAACTTTTGAAGTTCATCTTCCGCCTTCTTTAACTTATTTTTAGTTTGGTAAACTTCTTTCTTTAAATGCCTGACATGAGCCTTCAAGGGGATACCTTGAGGTAGAGGATCGGCTTCGACAGGAGACAACATTTAGTGTATAAAGATATATATATATATATATATATATATATATATCATAATGCAAAGGTATCACTAAAGAAAAGATTTGTTTTCATTAATTAAAATATTCTTTAAGTATAGGAAAGAAGAAAAAATGAAAAGATACAATAATAAGAGGTCTCAAATCTTTGGAGGAGTAGCAGAGGAGTTTGGTGCAACCCCGATCGATGCAAGTTCTTTAGCAGTAGGAGTAGCCAATGTAATAGGAGCAAATGCAATAGGAGATGCAACGAAGGAAAGCTCAGCCAATGGGAGATTGGCATCTATAATAGATGGACCAACTTCATTGTTAGAAGCTCCTTCATCCAAGAAACTGAGGTTGACCTCGAAAAATTTGTCTATCACATTCTTCTAGTAGAGCTCGCACCCCTAGATGAAAGATAACTAGGCAAACTCGATCTTTATGTCCTTCATCTCTAAAGAACCCTCGAACTCTTCCATCACCTGAGCCTTTGCCTCCCAAAGCTGCCTTGAAACCTACTCTTTCATTTCAGTAATTTTGGCTTCGGCCTTCTCCCTCTTCTTAATTTCAAGGCTCAGCTCCTCCTTTGCTTATGCTAGAGCCTGCTTAGTACCTCATACCATCTCTTGGAGGCCCCCGACCTTAGCTATTTTCTCCTTAAGGAGATGGTCAACCTTATCTTTTCCCTCAAGAAGGTGACTGATCTCGGCCTGATAGTCTTTCTGAGCCTTCACCGCTTCCAACCTCATGCGGTTCATCATCTTTATATTGGTGATCAGTTGGTGGCTCATCTGCAAAAGTAATAAAGCAAGTTATGCAAATAAAGAAGCTCATAGACAAGTCAATCAAAAAAAAGAGGCAAAGCGATTATCTCAAGGAAGGGCTCTAGAGAGTCCCAAGTATGATGCTCAAGGTCGGCATCAATAATTTTATCCACGACCTTAACCAAGGTCCACCCGTTGATTAATTCCTTGACAATCTTTCGATTGTGGATAGGGTTTTCTCCCAGATCTTCTTCAAAAGCATTGGATCCATTAGGATGAGTTTTGCGCTCGACCTTTTTAGAGGCCATGTTCGCCTTCTTCTTTTCCACCCCTTTTTCTTTCTCAATGGAAGGCTCAGAAGTTTGGACCTCGATCGGAGGGCTTAAGGAGGTCGGAGGTGCTACAACCTCGATGGCAGCAACAACTTCGGTGGCAGCGATAGTTGCAGGGTTGTAAATAGTGCTGATGGGCACAGCGGAGCTTGGGGCATTTATTTTTGCTTTTTTAGAAGGCTCATCGGGTGCAACGCCCTTCCTTTTGTGGGCTCAAAGCCCCTGAAAAAGCTTCTAAAGTTCACCCACATCTATTTCTACAATAAGGAATGAATTACCATTAAAAAAGGATAAGAAGGTAACTTATAAAATTAAAAAATATACCTATTAGATTGAAGGGATTCAAGCCCAGATTAAATAGAGTTTGATATTTTATGAGTTCAAAAAGAAGGAAAGCTCGGTAAATCCTAAGCTTGCTGGTAGAATCAAGATCGTCCTTCTCCAAACTAGGAGCTTGATGAACTGAATCCCTCAGCTGCCCCCAAGGAGGAAGTCTTAACCTAAGAGATGGGCATGAGACAAAGAAAAATTTTTCTTCCAGTGATGAATGGAAGAAGGGGCACCTTTAAGCAACCCCTTCTTGTCAAACTGGAGGGGACACGTACCACCAATCCTTAGTGGTAGAATGGTGTTTGAAGGTATAATAGCCACGGAATAAGAAAATAGATGGTTGAACTTCAACCAAGATACAGAGAAAAAGAAAACCTATGATGAACCTAAAAGAATTTGGGATCATGGAAGCAAGGAGAATATCTAGAAATTGAAAAAGAGCTACAATAAAAGAAGAAATCAAAAGACAAAGTCCAGCGCAAAGAGCTTCGGTGTACTGATAGAAGTAACCTAGAGGAGGAGCGCAAGCTCGATCGCTCAGTCCGAGGAGTTCCAATTCATACTTTGAAGCCATCCCATACTGGATCCTTATTAGAGAAAGTCATCAAGATGCAGAGAACAAGAGATGGTTTCAGATATGAAAATTGGATGAGGTACTATCCTAACTTCGGCTTCTATCCTAGATTCAGGATTTTGGAAGTTTGGATCTGCCGGGCTCCTAAAATCAGTAGACCAAGACACTTTCGAAGATATTTGAATCAAAATAAATCCAAAAAATCTTTGACAAATCAAGAGAAAAGAATAGTGAAATTTCAAAAGAAAAAGATAATGAAGCCCACATAGGAAACCCAAGAAAAATCCAAAAAATAAGTGAAAAGTAGAGAAACAATGAGAGAAGGATGAGAAACTAACCTAAGTCAGATGAAGAGCTCGAGGAGGTGATTGGAAAGACAGAAAGTGGTTGAGAAGGACGTCAATGGCCAAAAATTCGCAACACAGGGAGAGCAGGGTGTTCGGAGGAAGCGAAGAGTGAAGGAAGGAGAGGGAGAACTCTGATGGAGATGAGAAGCGAAGGAAGGAAAAGAAGTCTAAATAATAAGGAGAAGTCCAAAATTGTTCTGATTGCAGGCCCTCCTCAGCCAGTCCCAACCTGCCACGTATCCCGTCCATCATGCTAATCTCTGATGCTTGACAAGATAATAATTGCACCATATGTGAAGCTCCGCATCGGACAAGTTTTCAAAGAAATGCATCCCTTTAGATCATTCATCCATTAAGAAGCTTCCACGCCAGAGGAAAAGCCAAGACTTTTTCATCGCTCAAGAGCGGAAAAGCGGCAAAGAACTTTGATCGCTGTAATTTTATACTCCCTTCATTCAAAATTCAAACTCAAAAGTAGGGGGACAAGTGTTGGGGGTAAAATAATCTCCGCTGAAGTACTCGATGACCAACCTCCATTTTATAAAATTTGTCAATCTTCTCAGCAATAATTTCATACTACAGAACTTGTCAAAAGTATACTAAAGTCTGACAGGACGAACTTGGGTAATAAAGAAAAGTGCCATTTCATTAACTTTGCTTCTTGACACAAGACAAATAACAGGATCTTTGGTACCGAGGTCCCAACTCGTTCAACCCTGGTGAACAGCAAATTTTGGGGATAGTCAACTCTCCTTATTACAAACGACAGACTTCTCCCATCCGAACTCCTTTCAATCACGCTCCCTCCAGTAGCACTTCTTCCATCCGAACTTGCTCTAGCCATGTTCCTTCCTGTAGTGCTCCTGCCTTCCGAACTCCTTTCAGTCGTGATTTCTCTAATCGTGCTCTTTCTAGACGGATTTCTTCAAAGAAAACTATCCTTGATTAGCTGGCTGAACTTCTCCAGGTCATCGAAGGAACCACCAACATATTATAATCAATCCCATCAGGTCTAATTCATCTTCTGCCACTTAACAGTTGATCTCCAAGCTTGGTCAACCT
>QRFJ01003634.1:192413-310694 GCA_006176705.1 Cocos nucifera
TTAGACTCATAATTGGATTAGGATTATCTATTAATTAGATTGACTTAAATCAAATTTGGATTGGGTAAAAAAGGCTTTGACCTAGTCTAAAGAAGAAGAGTCCTAGTTAGACTAGGACTCATCTTCCCTTATGCCAATATGATGTTCCACGCCCACACTTTATTTTCAAAATTTCTTTTGTGATTTCCCAAGCCTAAGATAGCTTCTCCATGCCCCATAATTTCAAGTTTTGGAATTAAGTTTGACTTGGTCATAATTGGAAATTGGTTTGGATTTGATCTCTTCTTAATAGAGTTTTAGAAATCCAAAACTCTTCCTTATTGTTTGCACCAACATTCCCACACTCCCTTTATTTTTGTCACCCTTTTGTTTCTTGTTTTTGTATGTGCAATAGGAAGGACTCATGCCAGATTTTGTGGGAGGGGCGTCCAAGATTCCATATAATCCTCCTAATAACTAGGTTTTGACCTAGTCAAAGGAGGGTTGTCTTGGGATGCCTCCATCTAAGTTTTTGAATGTCAAAAATTTTGGTGATTCCACGGCAAAAAGGTAGAGAAAAAGAGGTATTGGTGTGGGGGTTATGGGTGCCTACTTCTTTGGAGAACAAGTCTTCATTAAGACATGAAAGGTTCATGTCTTCATGAAGACAAAGGTAAGAGAGAATGTCTTCTCTTATAGTTTTCTTTCAATATTTATTTTCTCAATATTTCTTTATAACTTTTATATGATAAAAATCAGAGAGAGAGAGAGAGAGAGAGAGAAAGAGGTCATAAGGATCTGTGCCAAGGTATTGGGGCATAGTGATCATTTTTGGACATGATCTCATCATGTCCTTATGAGAGAAGAAAAAGAGAAGAAGGCCTTCCCTTGGGATTTCTTTGAGAACTCTTCTTCTCTATAGTTTTGTGAGATTTTTCTATGAAAAAAATTAGAGAGTGTAATATATGAAAACATAAAAAAAAATCTAGAGGAGAAGGTCTCCTCTTGTCCTAGCATAAAAATGTTTTCAAGACATCAATCGTTGATGTCCTGAAAGAGAAGATTTGTCTTCTCTTAAGACCTTTTCTCATATGTTTTATTTTTTATTTTTGGGAGATCCAAAAATTAAATTTCTCTTTTATTCCTTCTCTTATTCTTCATCTCTTAGAGTTGTGCAAGAGATTCAAAGAATAAATTTTAGATTAACCATCCGAAGAGATCTGCAAGAAGCTAGTACTTTAAGCAGATCTTCGTTCGACGAACCTCCGATTTGTGTTGCAGCCTCTTATGAACTTTGTGCAGAGGTCGGACGCATGTGTGACTTCAAAGACAATAACAGAAATCAACCATGGAGTTCTCAACCTATGCAAAGATAAGAGATTTGATCTCTTCTCTCATCTAAATGTGATCTAGGATTTAGATTTAGAACTATTCTAGATCAAGGATATTGATTTGATCAATATCAAAACTTTTATTTTCTGATTTAAGAATGCATTATGACATATTATAGATCCTAAATGTAGGATTTAGTAATTAGATTACATGCTTCTATAGATTAAATAGTTTAATCTGCATCTTCCGCTGTGTTATATTTCAAAAAAAAATTTAAATTTCAAGCATAAAACCTTGCATATTTTTCATTAATGGTATCAGAGCATCTAGATTCTATTATAACATGAACATGTTTGTATTAAGATAAATCCAAAAATAAAACTTTAAAGATCATACATACTGATTATAGGATTATTCTGCTGTAAAGTTTATCCCTTACAATGGAGAGGTTGTCCTAGTATGTGCTAATCTTTTTTCGAATCATGAATAATTTAGATATGATCTAAATAATTTTATGATTTATATTTTTAGTTTTAAATCTAAAATAAATAGATGTTAGATCTATTTTAAATTATTTAGGTTAAATCTAAATAATATCGGATCGGACATACTGATTATAAGGTTGTCCTACAGTAAGATTTACCCCTTACAGTAGAGAGATTTTTCTAGTATGTGCTAAGCTGAATAACCTAAATCATAAGTATGTTAGGTGAGATCTAAAGTGATTTATAATTTATTTTTAAATTTTAAATCTAAATTTAAATAATTTATGATCTGATTCATATGATGTGTTTTATATTTAAATCTAGATCCTCTGGTTGCATATGTTGATATGTATTTTTTATTTTGAATCTAGAATATATATGTTTAACATATTTATTTTATAAAAATTAAATTGAGAATTTACTTTCTACAAAATCCAAAATTTGAAACCATAGGACATGATCTAAATATTAAAATAAATCAGATCTAAAACCATATATTGAATATAATTTAATGTAAACTATTTATAATTTAAAAATATTTTAAATGATCAAATCAAAAATTAGTTCTGAGGTTCTATAAACCCAAACCCATAAGCTTTCAACTTAATTGAGAATTAAGTGATTGTTTAGGATATAGGTTTGTGATTTAAAGATCCTAAGATAATTTCATAAAACATGGGTTAAAGGATAATGGGTTAGCTTTGATCAAGTTCTTAATTGGGTTAGACCTAGGATTAGATTAAATATAGACTTAGTTAAGAAATTGATCAAATCTAATTAATAGTTGATTAGGATTAGGTCATTTCTATAGATCACCTCAATAGTTGTAGTTGATCAAAGTCCATATATTTAATAAATGGATACTGATCGTGGCTCAGTGGTTGATCTTGAGTCTTTAGGCAGACCAAATCAAAACTGATAAATCAATTGGTATCTAAGGTAAATATGGCATTTTCAGACTGATGGTTTTTAATTAGCAGCCCACTTACCTGATCATTTCTGATGGTGTCTAAAGGCAAGTCTTAGTAAGACCCTCCCACTCAATCTCACTTATCTGGCCAATGTGGTTAATCAGATCTATGATTAGGTTGCTCATTGATTCATGCTAACCCATGTCATATAGAAAATCAGTGAGACTGATTTTATTCAGTGAGACTGATCTAGGTGCACTCTTGAACCGAAATGTTGATCCTAGTCCTTGCCAATGACTTAAGAAGTCGGTGGGAGGACTTGACTTGGTGAAGTCAGTGGGAGCAAATTGATCCATATCCTTTCTATCCTTAAATTATAAATTTTTTAAATTCTCTAAAATTATTAGATCCTTAAAGTGATAAAGTTATGAAGATAACTGGATCATAGCCTCTCATTGAGTTGGATAATAATGGATCCATTAACTCAATAATCATTGGAGGTCCAAAGGTCTGGTGTTTATTGACTAATAAAATTATCATTCATAATATGATGACTTGGAAGTATCTCTCTAATGGTGGTTAGGTTGGCCAACCAAAGTTGGGCTTAATCATTCGTTGGTTAGATGCACCCAGTATGGTCATGTTAATGGTTGGACCTAACCGGATCCTTACAGTAGAGGCCAAAGCCTACTAATTAGGTTTTTAAGATAAAATTAAATTACTAAAAGTTATTTGGAAAAATAGTTAGTTAATGAATCTACCTATAGATGCACATGGGCTGGCTAACCAAAGTCGGGCTTATAGGTAGTCTATGTGGATTCTAGTACCTACTAGAAAATTAAAATAATTTTTTGAATTGGAGGTAGAGGCTACCAATTCAAATAAAATAGTGGAAGAACCTTAAGACTAAAGTCCAAGTCTCTAGGCTTAAAATAATTCATATACTTAGGTCATTATTCTCTTTTCTCAAATTAAGGTGAAACCCTAATTGCTCCTATCACTGTTAGATAGTGATGACTTATAGAACCCAACTTCAATAATTAGTATCAAAAGTTGAATTTGGTTTAGCAGTATAAATGGGTTCATTTTGGGGCTTCTAAGTTTAGTCAAAATAATTAGTCTAAAATTGACCCAAATCAGGCATAGTGCTTCTATTATTAGAAGTAGGATCATAGAAAGACGAATTGTCTTGCTTCTCTTGACCATAACAGGCTGAATAAGAGATAGAAGCAAGAGTTGCTTATCAAGGATGTTATATGATAATACCTTAAAATTTTTTTGTATGTAATTCTGCTACCTTGGTATGGGATACTGGTAGTCCTATGCAATTTATTGCAAGGATTTTAAGTGAAATGTTTGAAAATGATGAGAAATACCTGAACATTGGGGATGGAAGTCTTGTTCCAATCTTAGCTTTAGAAATTATAATGTTTATTTTCAAAAGATATCATTTTGAGTTATTGTCACTATTGTCTATCGTTTATGATAAATGTGATCTCTGTTGGCCTTTTGGTCAGAGATAGTTAACATTTATCCACAAAAGAGATTGTTGTGATATTATTATGAATAACATTATAATAATAAATGAAAAATAAAAAAATAATATTTAATATTTATATAGCCTGTTAAGTATAATGTACATATTTAATAAACACTCAAGTTAGATTATATCATGGATGTCTATATTTCGCATTATAGGCTTAGTCATCTTGAAAAGAATAGAATAAATGGGTTAGCTTGAGAGAAAAATCTCGATATTAATGATTGTGAATTATTGATAACCTGTGAGTCTTATCTTCTTGGGAAGATGACAAAGTCACCTTTTACTGAAAAAGGTGAAGGAGCCGATAAAATTCTAAGTCTTATACATAGTGATGTATGTGGACCTATGAACCTAAGTGCCAGAGGAAGATATCAATATTTCATTACAGACGACCTATCTGGGCATGGGTGCGTCTAGTCTAAATCATTTTAAATGTTCAAATGATTCAATAATAAAATAGGAAAACAAACTAAAAATGGTATTGAAACTCTTCGATCAAATCGAAGAGATGAATACTTATCCAGTAAGTTTGTGACACATCTAGGAGAGAATAGGATTCTTTCTCAGTGAATTTCTTTTCGAAACATAGTGTATCTAAAAAAAGAAATTGAACTTTGTTGGACATGGTTCGATCCATGATAGGATTCACTTATCTACCTATTTCAGGGTTGTGCTCTTGAGACTACTAATTTTACTCTAAAAATATATTAAGTAAATCTATTGTAAAGACTCCATATGGGATATGGATCAACCATAGACCTAGACTCTCTCACCTTTGGGTTTGGAGTTGATCAACCCATATCATAGAATTGCACATAGATAAACTTGGATCCTGGCCCAATAGGTGTTTAAGGATTATAAATTCTACAATATTGAAGAACATAAGATGTTCATCAGCAGTAGGATATTTCTTTTGGAAAGAAGTTTCTTAGAGAAGGAACTAATGCCTATCAAGTTAAACTTTGAAAAGTTTGACTGGCAGAAAATGAACTGACATAATCTAGTAAACCTACAGAATTGAATTTGATTAGATCAAATCTAAAGCCCATTAAAGTGGAACCTTTGAGGAGATCCAATAAAGTACCACATTAACCACATAGATACTTCAGTATCTAGGTTCGGGATGGTGATTCTGTTGAGCTCGATGAGAACAATAGGAATCCGATCATCTATAGGGATTTAATGCAGTGGTCTGACTCTAAGAAGTGGCTTGGAGCCACATAATCCAAATTGAAGTCCATGAAAATCAATAGTGTGTGGACACTAGTTGATTCATCTGAAGGGATAAAACCTATTGAGTGTGAATAATTTTTCAAAAGGATCAGAGTAGCGCAGATAGGAAGGTAAAGACCTGTGAAGCTCGTTTGGCTATTATCTCAGTTTTGGAACATATGTTTTGAACTTATGCATTTATAGTTGGGAAAAATATTCTGTAGTGTTATTTCTTGTATTATCTGTGAATTAAATTCTCTTAATCGAGAATGGCATTCCAGCATTGCAAAGAATAAAGATTTGACTGTCATCTAATTTCTCCATATTCAAGATCACATATGATATACTTACTAAGGGTAGTGAGCAGATACTAGTCTGATCCAAGTGAGAACCACTAAAAGATTGTATAGACAATCCTTAAGTATTTGAAAAATACTAAGATCCAGTGACTCAAATATAAAAATACTAACTTAAAACTTATAGATATTTTAATTTCAGTCTTTAATCAGATCAAGATGATAGTAAGAGAGTGTTGGATCATACCCTAATTATAGAAGCAATCTGCTGGAAAGTTTCCAAGTAGGTTACTATAGCCTATTCAGTTAGTGATGTAAAGTATATTATGGCATATGATGCTGCCATATAAGCTATGTAGTTACTGAGGTTCATTAGTAGGTTGAAAGTGGCACCCTCCATCAATGGTCCAGTCCTATCATAGCACTGGAACCATAGCTCAGGCTAAAGAATCGAAGGACCAGCATATTCTGCATCACTATCATCTTTTATTTTAGATCAAGATGACGTTGATTTTTGGAAGATCGATGGAAAAGAAGAACTTGACTAACCCAGTTGCTAAGACTTTGAAACTAAGGAGTTCTACGAACTTAAGTGGAAGATAGGATATTTGATATGGTTCTGATTGACTTTAGTCCAAGTGAGAGTTGTTGAAAAATATATCCTAAAGTCAATCATCTAAATGGTAGGTGATTGAAATTAGTATATGAATTATCTAATAATAATAATTATTTGGCTAGTTCATCATAGAAGTTCTATCTTTCTTAAATGAACTCCTAAATTATGATGAAGTCCTTAGAACTACAATCAATCAATAAAAGAGGATTTATTGGATGGTTCTTAAACTGTTCATGATCAAATGATAAGTTATTAATAAGGATGATAACTTATCGAGTATAGGTCGCTATATGCCATATGCATTGGTTGTCCTCATAACCAAGTGATATGGAGATACTGGTATGGTATTCAGGTGAGATGTAGGCGTATATCTACACTGAACATGATCAATATAGCACTCTATTATCAAAAGTAGCTAACTAAGATCAATGGATATAAGCGTCCCTCCGATCTAAGATCACCACTATGATTTACAAGCAACTATTGTACTTTAGTATCGGACTGACTGTATTTCTAATATTGATTCAAAAGGTTTTTAGGTACAGTCAAGTACTTATAAAATCTACATGTGAGTCAAGATGGGATTGAGCACTCCTGATTAGCTTCAAAAAGAGAATGTCTCATTGTACTTCAATTTAGCAAAATCTAGGCCTGGATAATCCTTGTAAGGAGTCACAAAATTTGCAAAATTTTAAGATACAATAAAGATGACTTGTATGAGTGTTGATAGTGTACTCGAAGCCATCTTGAGCATTATTGGTCATAGGGATGAATTATATGATAGCCATAGGTCAGGATTCTAAGAATATTGCTTGGAATACATTCAACCTCTTCGGACGTCAGGAATCATTATTAGATGGTTACTTCGACTGATATAAAAATTAGTTTCTATGCTACCAACTTAGGTTCGAACCTATGAGGTCACACACATTAGAGATTGTAATCTAATCAGAAGGTTAATTGATGATTGAGAATCATTCTAAGGTTAAACATTCAATGTGATTGATGTTTAACCTAATGCAAGTATTGCAGGAGGATCGATTAATAATTGGATTGCTAATTAGCTCACTCTAATTGAGCAATCATGCTAAGATCAATTTTAATTGACTTAGATTCAATTAAAATTGATTTGAACTTAATTAGATTAAGTCTAATTAGTTTATTGAATAAGCTAATTACAAGGAAGAATAAGTTCCTATTTGACTAGGACTTGAGTACACCTAATTTGATTAAAAATTAAATTAAATTTAAATATAATTTAATTATACTCCTAATTAGATTAGGATTATCTATTAATTAGGTTGACTTAAATCAAATTTTGATTGGGTACAAAAAGCTTTGGCCTAGTCTAAAGAAGAAGAGTCCTAGTTAGACTAGGACTCATCTTCCCTTGCACCATTATGATATTCCACGCCCACACCTTATTTATAGAATTTTTTACATGATTTCCCATGCCTAAGATAGCTTATCCACGCCCCATAATCTCAGGTTTTGGAATCAAGTTTGACTTGGTCATAATTGAAAACTGGTTTGGATTTGATCTCTTCTTGATAGAGTTTTAGAAATCCAAAACTCTTCCTTATTGTTTGCGCCAACATTCCCATGCTCTCTCTCTATTTTTGTCACCCTTTTGTTTCTTGTTTTTGTACATGGAATAGAAAGGACTCACACTAGATTTTGTGGGAGGGGCATCCAAGAGTTGGACGCCCGATAGGATTCCATATAATCCTTCTAAAAACTAGGTTTTGACCTAGTCAAAGGAGGGTTGTCTTGGGATGCCTCCTTCTAAGTTTTTGAGCATCAAAAATTCTGGTGATTCCATGGCAAAAAGGAAGAGAAAAAGAGGTGTTGGCATGGGGGTTATGGGCACCTACTTCTTTGGAGAAAAGTCTTCATTAAAACATGAAAGATTCATGTCTTAATGAAGACAAAGGTGAGAGAATGTCTTCTCTTATAGTTTTCTTTCAATGTTTATTTTCTCAATATTTTTTTATGATTTTTATATGATAAAAATCTAAGAGAGAGAGAGAAAAAGAATGTAGGGTTCTGTGCTCCAAGGTGTTGGGGCATATTGATCATTTTTGGACATGATCTGATCATGTCCTAATGAGAGAAGAAAAAGAGAAGAAGGCCTTCTCTTAGGGTTTCTTTGAGAACTCTTCTTCTCCATAGTTTTGTGAGATTTTTCTATGAGAAAAATTAGAGAGTATAAGATCTAAAAACATGAAAAATATATAAAGAAGAAGGTCTCCTCTTATCCTAGCAAAAGATATTTTTAGGACATCAATCGTTGATGTCCTGAAAGAGAAGATTTATCTTCTCTTAGGGCCTTTTCTCATATATTTTATTTCTCATTTTTGAAAGATCCAAAGGTTGGATTTTTTTCTTATTCCTCCTCTTATTTTTTATCTCTTAGAGTGTCCAAGAGATCCGATGAATAAATTTTAGATTAACCATCCGGAGGGATCCGCGAGAAGCTAGCACTTCGAGCGGATCTTTGTTTGATGAACTTTCAATTTATGTTGCAGTCTTGTGTGGACTTTTTGTAAAAGCCAGATGTATATGCGGCTCCAAAGGCAATAATAGAAATCAACCATGGAGTTTTTGACCCATGCAAAGATAAGAGATTTGATCTCTTCTCTCACCTAGATATGATCTAAGGTTTAGATCTAGAACTGTTCTAGATCTAGGGTATCAATTCGATCAATACCAAAACTTTTATTTTCTGATTAAAAAATGCATTATGACATGTTATAGGTCTTAAATGTAGGATTTAGTAATTAGATTATATGCTTCTATAGATTAAATAGTTTAATCTACATCTTCTGCTGTGTTATATTTTAAAAAAAAATTAAAAATTCAAGCATGAAATCCTGCATATTTTCCATCAGCACCATCATAGCGGCCAACCCTTTCTTTCTTCAAGGATGATTTGAAGGCTTCTTTGATCTAAGGGATTGATTCATGTGGATTGATTACTATCGTAGACGGTCATAAATGAAACCTAACTCATTACTATATAAATAGGATGAGTTGGGATCATATCCTTAGGGATCATGGTAATTGCATTTAAACAATATATTAAAAGCAAGACTAAGATTAATTAAAAATTGATTAATTAAAAGAATATTTAAATTAATTAGAAAAGTAAATAAATAGCAAATTAATTAAAGTGGAGTTGCAAGTATGGAGATGGATTCTCAAGATCTCAATTAATCTCTTGTTTAATAATTGGTATTCTTTTTAGTATGTTATAATTGATATCTAATCAATAAAGATATAACATATCTTAGATAGCACGACCTGTACCCTTAGATCACAGTTCGTTCCTTAAAATTATAGGCTAGTTTAAATTAAATTAGATATAATAAAAAGAATTAATCTAAATATAATTTATCTCAAAAGCACAAACCATATCCATAGATCATGGCTCGTCCTAAAAGTCATAAACTATTCTAGATCAATCTTATAAAGACACAAAGATTTTATAAATAAAAGTAATCTTCATTATAAATTAAAAAAATATAAAAGATGAAAAATAGAAAATACCATCAAAATAAGATCACGATGATCTTCTGAGAACAAGTCAATCAATCAGACATCGAGAAGCTTCTCGTGGAAATCTTCATCCTTGGAGCTTTGAAGAAGATCCTGGATAACAGCTGGTTGCAGAAATCAGAAGCAGGAGAAGAGTTTTGATGGAAAAATAGAAGAATTTTGTGATTTGTTGGAGAAAGAAAGAAAAGATTGAAGAAAGAAGAGTTTGAGAGATAGAAATAGGAAGAGAGAGAGAGGGAGAGGGAGAGTTTTAGGTCAAAGAAAGGCTTTGGAAGGCTAATGGCTTGTTAGGTCTCAACGGAGTGCTTTTTATAGAGAAAAAATCAAAAAAAATTGAGTTAAAAATGAAGAAAAACTATGAAAAATGAATCTAGACCGAATTCTACTCCCTATGACAATTTCTAGCTGTCATATAGGGTTTAAACGGTCTAGATCTTGTCAAAATTCATTGCTCGGAGCTTAAACAGGGCCTGGATTTATTCTGGACCATTGGATCATATCATCAAATACTTTTGGACTATCAGATCATGCCTGAGATCTCCTTAATCAACTCGAAATCAATTTTTGGCTGTTGGATCTTGATCGGGATGAACTCAAACCGTTCGATCGTGCAAAATTGCTGGATGCAGTCCCGATCAACCTGGAAACCATTGCTGACTGTCAGATCTTGACCGGCACAGCTCTCAACCATTGGATGGCATAAGTGCTATTCCTGTAGACCATGTAGACCGATTGCACTGAAGACCTCCACTAATTTTCATGCACTACACTTGAGGAATTAACCTTTCGACCCCTATGAGCTACGTGGGTTTATTTGTAAACCTCCTAGTGGTCTAGATCCACCATGCGGTGGCTGCTAATTGATCGTGCCTACTGAGCTGGGTGGTCCATGCCTAATTTCATAGATCGATCGGTCAGTCCACCATGCACCTGCCGGCCTAATGGGCTAGTTTAGGCTGGTTTTTGGGCCAATTTTTTTTATTTTTTTCATTTTTTCATTCGTTTTCCTTTAGATCCTCGCTCTAGATCCATTTTAAGTCTGATTCACTCCAAATTTTTTTGTTTTGACCCATAAATCAAGCTCTTTTCATCCATAATTTTCTTTTCTATAAAAAAATAAATTAAAATATCAATTTTTTAAGAAATAAAGATAAATTAATTAATAAATTAATTTTTTTTATATATTTAATGTGTTCATCACACCCCCCAACTTGAACTTTGCTTGTTCTCAAGTAAAATAGATAAATTAATAATATATACTGACTTAGCCTTAAATAAAAAGTTAGGTTTAGATATTCCTAAAGGTAGCTGATATCCGATCAGACCATTAAAGAGGTACGTCATCGAATTATTAATTTGACCCAATTAGTGATTGAGTGTTAGCCATTGACTTTTTTTAGAGATTTTTTTATCAATTTTCTACTTTACTCTTTAAATCCTCTAACTTGATGTGAGAAGGATTTGTTATCTTTTTGCAATTTAGTCCTCTTATTATCCATTTTTTTTTGTATCACCATCTTTTGATGCAAACCACAATACTTACTTAGGCGAAAGGGCTCGATTACTTATTGGGACAATGCTAAACCTTCCTTTTTAATTCACATTGTTTATCTTTTAATGCGAACCACAACACTTATTTATGCGAAGGGACTTGGTTATTTAGTGGGAAACTAATATTTTTTTTTAATGATTTTAAGGAGGACTTTTGCATTTTTTGACCTTTCCACCCAACTTTCATAAAGTAAATTTTTTATTGAGATCAGTAAGAAGAGGATTCTAGAATCACTCTTAAAATTTGATCTGGTCTAAATTCGATCATTTATTAGATTTTCTTAATAATTTATCCCTCAGTATCTCTAAAATTATCTAGATCGTTAATTATTCATTAATTAAGATGTCTAATTAACTCTTAATCAAAATAAAGTTTGGGTATATAAAACTAATCATTTTAAATCATACTTGAGGACTTACAAGTTTTAAAGTTAGTTATTCTCCCTCCTAACTTAATATTTATCAATGGAAGAAGAGAAAAATAAAAATATTTATCAAGAAGGGATACCATCTGGTTTGTTATTTACAAGTCCTTCATTATAGTCCATTAGATTCATATAGGATGTTATTTCGATGATGTGCTTTCCCTAACTTGGGCTAATCATCTTTATTAGTTTTCTACAAAAATAAAAACTAAAAATTTAAAAGAAAGAAAAAAAGATGATGGGTTGCATCCCAACAAGCGCTAAATTTAAGATTTTCAGTCAGACCAAGCCAAAAATTTATGGTGATTCATAGACCAATTCAATCAGATCTACTGACTCAATTTGTTCTCCATCCGTTATACCATCTACATAAGATTTCATTCATTGGCCATTAACCTTAAAAGTATTTTCTTGTTTTGGATCTCTAAGTTCTACTACTCCATAGGAAAAAACTTGGGTCACAATGAATGATCCATCCCAACATGAGCAAAGTTTACCGGGAAATAATCTTAACCTAAAATTAAAGAACCATAATTTTTGATTAGGTTCGAAGGTTTTTCTTGGAATAATTTTATGATGGTAAGTTTTGATTCAAGCCTTATAAATTTTAGCACTCTCATATGCCTCATTACATAATTTCTCTAATTCATTTAATTGTAGTCTCCTTTTTATCTCATATTTTTCATATCAAAATTAAATTTTCTTATTACCCAATATGTACGATGCTCTAATTCTATCGGTAGATGATAAAATTTTCCAAAAACAAGCCAGTAAGGAGACATTCCTATAGGGGTTCTATATGTAGTACGGTAGGCCCATAGTGTATCATCTAATTTCTCGAACCAATCTTTACGATCGGGCCTAACCATTTTTTATAGGATTTTCTTTATTTTCCTATTGGATACTTCAACTTATCCACTGGTCTACGGGTGATATGGAGTGGCTATTCTATGTGTTATTCCATATTTCTTCATCAAAGATTCAAAGTGCCTATTCATAAAGTGTGTACCCTCGTCACTAATTATAGCTCTAGAGCAACCGAACCTACTTATAATATTCCTTTGAATAAACTTGATTATCACCTTATGATCATTGGTTCGAGTTGCCATAACATCTATCTACTTAGAAATATAATCTACTACTACCAAAATATATTCATAACCATAAAAGGAAGAAAATGGTCCCATAAAGTCAATTTTTCAAACATCAAAGATTTCGACTACTAAAATTGGGGATAGGGGCATCATATCTTTTCTTAAACTATTCCTTATTTATTGATATCTTAAATAATTATGGTAGAAATCATGGACATCCTTAAATAATGTTGGCTAGTAAAATCTATTTTGCAGTACTTTACTGCCATTTTTTTTTACTAAAATGCCTCCCACAAGCGAATGAGTGGCAAAACGTTAAGATACTTTGAAATTCACTCTTAGGGACACATCATCGGATAATTTGGTCTAGGCAAATTTTGAACAATTCTGGTTCTTCCCAAAAATAGTGTTTTACTTAAAAAAAGAATTTATTTTTTTCTTGATGGGTCCAGTGGGATGGGACTTGTCCTATTACCAAGTAATTAACTATATATGCAAATTAGGAAAGATTATTATTAAAAGATACTGAAAATAGTTGTTCATCAGGGAACTTATCTCCAATGCTTTCACTATTGTGTTCTACCAAGATCCTTGAGATATGGTTTGCTACCATATTTTGGGAACCCTTTTTATCTAAAATTTCTAGATCAAATTCTTGCAATAAAAGGACCCATCTAATCAGCTTAGGCTTTGTATCCTTCTTTGATAGCAAATATTTTGTTGTAGCATGGTCAGAGTAAATTAAGACCTTGGAGCCCAGAAGGTATGACCTAAATTTCTCTAGGGCAAACACAACTACAAGCAATTCTTTCTCGATTGTGGTGTAGTTCAATTGAGCATTAGAGAGAGTTTTGCTAGCATAGTAAATTACATGAGATTTCTTATTGAATTTTTGCCCTAAAACTATCCCTACCGTATAATCAGAAGCATCACACATAATTTTAAAAGGTAGAGTCCAATCTGATGGTTTAATAATTGGTGCAGTAGTCAATGCTGTTTTAAGTTTATTATAAGCAACTAAACAATCTTCATTAAAATCAAAGAAATTCTCTTTAGCCAAAAAATTACATAAAGGTCGGAAAATTTTGCTAAAGTCCTTAATAAAGTGCCTATAAAATCCTGCATGTCCTAAGAAAGATCGTACTTAATCGAGGTTGGAGGTGGTGGTTTTAATATTATCTTAACTTTAGCTTTATCTACTTCGATCCCTCATTTAGATATAATGTGTCCAAGTACGACTTTCTCATGAACCATAAAATGACTCTTTTTTCAACTCAATGCCAAATTTGTCTCCACACATCGTTTAAGCACTTTAATTAAATTTTGGAGACAGACATTAAACAGGGCCTAGATTTATTCTGGACCATTGGATCATACCATCAAATGCTTTTGGACTGTCAGATTGTGCCTGAGATCTCCTTAATCAACTCAGAATCAATTTGTGGTCGTTGGATCTTGATCGGCACGAACTCAGACCGTTCGATCATGCAAAATCGCTGGATGCAATCCTGATCAACTTGGGAACCATTGCTGGCCATCAGATCTTAACTGGCATAGCTCTCAGCCATTGGATGGCACAAGTGTTGTTCCTATAAACCGCGTAGATAGACTGCACCGAAAACCTCCACCAATCCCTGTGCACTATGCCTGAGGGATTGACCTTTCTACCCATGTGAGCCGTGTGGGTTTATTTATAAACCTCTTAGCGGTTCAGGTCCACCATGCGGTGGCCACTGATTGGGCATGCCTGCTAAGCTGGGCAGTCTGCACCTGGTTCCATAGATCAGTCGATCGGTCCACCATGCACCGGCCGGCCTAATGGGCTGGTTTGGACAGCATTTTTATTTTAATTTTTTCCTTCTTTTTTCTTTAAATCCTCGTTCTAGGTCCATTTTAAGTTCGATTCACTCCAATTTTTTTTTGTTTTGACCCATAAATTGAGCTCTTTTCATCCATGATCTTTTTTCTACAAAAAATAAATAAAAATATCAATTTCTTAAGAAAGATAAATTAATTGATAAATTAATATTTTTATATATATATTTAATATGTTCATCATAGATACTGTTAGACCTTATGCATGAGAGGCCAAAAAGAATCGAATTTTATCTTGATTTGTTACTTTGAGATAAAACTCTAAACTATCTTGAAGTTTAAGATTTTTATATAAGAACATTAATATGATCATAGGGATGCATGCTTAATATGTGATATTAAAATTTTAAATTTCCATCGCCCTTTGCATGCATGTTTACTAACACCAAGTTTCTTAGTTTTTTTAGAATAGGAATCTTTCTTTTGTGGTTGGATTATGTTCCTTTTTTTTCTTTTTGGGTTAGGTTGTGGGGTGTTTTTTGATACAAATCGGGCTTAAGCCAAAGTCAAAAGAGTATCAGACACATCATGTATTTATATCTCTTTCCATAAGAGATACTGAAGGTCTAGGAGATCGAACTAGCCACTACCCCTATAATGCAGAAACCACCCTTGGGTCCACCAACTGCCATCCAGTCAACTACTGAGGTACATGCTCTTCTTATACACATAGCTATCAATGTAAATAAGGTGTGCCTCCATGCAAATATATCCTACAATTGTGGGTTAGACAGAGATTTGTGCTTGTGTGATAAGTTCAAGAGTAAGATGACAGCAATTGAGTCTTCTTTAGCCATAATTGTGAGACATGATAGTTTAGAACAATACATTTAATCCCTTCCCATCTTGCTACCAATTCAGCATCAGGTACCAAACATGATGATAATGGGCGGCTAGCTATACAAATAAAGTTGGCATTGTAGTCCCTTTGAACATAGAACATTGCTGCTATCAGTCCTCCAAAAGTCCCATCAAAGTCTAGTTTCAGAACACCCGAGGGAGGGGGAATCCATTTAGTAGTTGGGTAAAAGAAATAGTCAACAAACCAAGGTTTTCTTCAATTCCTGTTCTAAGTGGGCTGTTTGTTATTAGAGGAATCATCGTCCAACACATGGAAGAAGGACCTTACCAGCTGCATAGCAGTATAGTGGTGATCCTAAAAAATTCGGCCACTTGAGCTTGTTATAACTGCTATGCTTTACAAGCCACAAGAAAAGCTTGCCTCTTCTTCAACTGGGCATGTGAAATAAAGTTCAACAATGCAAGCAAAGAAAGTGACTTGAAACCATGGCTACGATTGCTAACCAAGTTCTTGCACTACTATGAAAAGGGGTGGATAATGAAAATGATCGGGATCTTCTATTTGCTTAGGGTACAAATTACATCTCATCATAGCTTGGTTATGAGATCTTTGTCATACAAAAACTATTTGCAAGGTATCTTGAGCTAACATAACTTTCAACAAAAAATAAAAAAAGAAAAAACCTTTACTCTCGTTGGCACTCGTAACTTCCATTCCCAAGCAAAAGGGCTAGTACCTATAGTGGACTCTATCAACATATTATAGATTTCAACAAGAGATGCATTGTTTAGCTTATTTATTTCCCAAACTATCTGATCGGTCCATGAACGAATTGACAATGGAATCATAGTAATATGAGGAAGGGAGAATGGCAGCAAGTTCAGCTATATCCCAAGTCCTATCTTGAGTGATGAAATTACTTACTAGAGCATCAGCAAGTTCCACTTCTGTTGTGGGAGGAGGATGACAACTTTAGTTACATCGATTGTGAATTAAGGAAGACTTTGACTTATATAAAATAGGACCTTCTCTCCTCCATGACATGCCTTTTAAAGGGCAAAATTGTGAGGCCGTATGCCATAGACTGGTTGAAGTAGATAATACCTCATACGAGCAAGCACAGAAACTAATCTATTCAAGCCATCCAAGCCCTTAACTACAACATTGACACTGTCTATGGGAACCACCTTCTATCCATGCACATAGATTCTCCCTTGACTGGAAGGGTTATTGTTATAGGAGGACGGCAACTTTAATCCTACATCCCTTATGAGTCAAGGAGGACTCTAGCTTATATGGAATAAAAACTTCTCTCTCCCAGAAGGTGCCTTTTAAAAGGTAAAACTATGAGGCTTTGTTCTCCTATACATGCCGCTCCACTTAGAACTATGCATCTTCAGTGCTGGTGCTGGGATATCACTCCTCCCTCTGCATTCCTCCACTCCGAACTCATGCTGCATCTCCCTCCACCTGTGAAGCGACCTCTACTTGATGCTCCACCTAAAATCAAAGTTCTCCTGATACCGCAGAAATTGACTCTATAATCAAGTCATCAGAGGCCAACCATCTAACGTTGCACTGTTGGGTCTGCTGCTACACCTCGAACATCGTCGCTGCCCCTTCGAAACTTCCGCAATCCATGAGCCCTTTCGAAGCCATCTTGGATATACTGCATTCTGTGGGCTCTTCCGAAACTAGCAAGAGCTCATCCATCTCTTCTCCCTTAGTAACTGAATTGATGGAATTCGATTTTTCTCCTTTCTTGTACTTTTTTCAAAGCAGACATTCCCGCTTAAAGTATCCTACTTCTTCATACTTGAAGTATCTCTTGGATTCCTTGCTATCCCTCTGCTTACCCTTTTTCTTTCATTTCCTAGGCCTCTTTGAAACTGCAAAACCCTCCTAGAAGATCTCCCTCTTCATCATTCATTTTCGCTACTCATTGGACCTAAGCACTGATACGATCTCCTCGTACATCAATGTCTCCTTACTATATAGCAACATCATCACCAATGGATCGAAGCTTCCGAGTAGCGAACACAGCAATAATAAACTTTTGTTCTCCTCTTCGAGATCCACTCTTATGTTGAGTAAGTCTATGCTCATCCGATCGGACCATTGAATATGTCCTGCAACATCCTCGTCTTCCTGCATCTGAAGGCTATACAGTTGCTTCTTCAGCATCAACTTATTGCACATATTCTTTTCCATGTACAACTGATGTAACCTCGATCATAAATTCTTAGGTGTTCTCTCTTCTAATACGCCATACAAAATCTCATTCGCTAGATAAGTCCGAATCATGGCACATGCTATTTTCTCCAAGGACACCCACACCTTATCTATCATCTCCTCTGACCTATCCTCCAAAGCCGAATCCAACTCCAATTAAACCAGCAGATCCTCTATCCTAGCTTTTCATATCATGTAACTTCTTTTACCATCAAACTTCTCAAATTCTATCTTTAATCCGTTGCCTTCCATGATCAAACCGAATCAAATGATAGCATAAAAGGTAGATCTGAAAATTATCTTGACTAGAAAGGATGGACAGCAGTCCTTAGATCTCTTCCTTTCTCACAAAGTCTGAAGAAAATCTAGATCTGATCCTTGCTGCTGAAGCTGATCTTCTTCTTCCTTTATGCTCAACCAGGCTCTAATACCAATTATTGTGCCTACAACTGCTCAGAGCCACAACCGTAGATCCAATCTCTTGCATGAACCTAGGCGTTAATCCAGCAAACTGAAGAAGATCTAAGAAGAAGAGAGAAAAGGGATGGCACCTAAGATTTTGGCATTGAAACTAGAGAGAAAAGAAAAGAGAGTTAGGAAGAAAAGCTCAATTGTATTCTACTCTATTGTAAAAGTTGTAATACTCGGATGTATATATCCTAGAATTTTCATATGAATCCTAATAAACTCTATCTCAAAAACTTCTCTAGGCTAATCCAATACATGAAAGCACTCACCCAAATTCATGTACACCTATGGTTTTACATGCTCTCATCCTCTAGATCTAAATCCAACTCATACATGAGTTAGCCTCCTTATGATCTCGCAAACCAGGTCTTAAGACTCCTTGGATTAAACCTAATCCAAAATCAAAAAAAAAAATCCTATGTCTATCTGTCCGCCTGTCTGAGCTGGCTTGATGAAGACTCGAACTAGCTCAATTGTCTATTCGTTATGGTATCAACTCGCTCTGATACCAAACTATTGGGATATCAGCTACTTTGATACCACTTATTAAGGATCTAGTATCAAATTATTATGACAAAAAGAAGAAAAAAATAAAATAAAAAAATAATCAAGTACATGGATCAACCTAAAGGCTCGCCTCCATGGGGCATGCAAAGCTTCACTATGAAAGAGAAAAATAGATACAAGAGGAGAACACCCACTCTCAACTCACCGTACATAAATCTCTCTCAACTAGAAGCTATCCTCATAAAAGCTCTCTTAGAATCCCAAGAAGACCCATAAAAGTTACAAGATGCTCTATCCTCATAACCTCCTTATCGAATGGTATACACCTATTGCTTCTCTCTCTCATGGGCTGCACGTATTCGATGCTCTACCAAGCTCCTCTCGACAACTGTCTGCACCTCTCTACGTGCCTCTCATGCCACACACGCCATCTTTTCTGCTCCATAGTACCTCAGCCTTTTAAATAGGATGAGAATCATCTTCTCAACAGTTTACAGAAGTCCGAACATGTCCTTGATGGAGTCTTGAAATATTTTTCGATCTTTAGATCATGACCATAATCCTTCATGACCGCTAGATCCTGTAGTCCATGCACAACTCCATGGACCCCTTGGATTAATCATAATCCGAGTCCAAATAGAAAAAAAAAAAAAATTTGTCATGCTTTGTTGGCCTTCATCAAGCTAGCTCGGCCAGGAGTCGAGCTGGCTCAACTATGTCTCACCCAGACTTCTGCTATCTGTCTGCTTGAGAGAGTTAGTTTGGCTATGGTTCGAGTTGACTTGATCTCAGTTTAAGCTGGCTCGACTGCGTATCAGAGCCGGTCCGACTGCTATGCTGAAAACTAATTCTCTTCTGACTGTGGATCGAATTTAAGACATCAAATTCTAATAATCTCCATCTTGACTCGACATTCGGCCTCCACCTAACCTTGAGAGCTTGTGATCCATCTTGCCCTCATGCCCTGGGGTAGGCCTGCTGATCATGGATGGGCAAATGTGGGAGTCAAGCCAGACCGTTTAATCCCACCTCTATCATGTGCTGTGTCCACTTTGACCAAAAATCTACTTAGAAAATTTTTCTATGATAATAGAAACTTCACTCTGCGACGTCGCCTCTCATTCTTCCGAGTCTCCCATCTCATACCCGATCCATCTCCACCTAGAGCTCCACCTTGTACTAGGCTCCCTCTAGCTCCTAAAGCTCCACCTCGCACTGGGCTTCCTGCTAGATAGTAATATCCTCTTATCTTCTTCTTTCTCTCTAATATCATCCTATCGCCATACATGACTTTCAGAATTTCATCACTAGCTATCCACCTATAGCCATTTAAATTTAGTCTACTCAGTGAGATAAGATTCCATCTAAAATTGGGTATGTATCAGATCTCTCCTAATCTCCTCACTGCACCATCATGTATCTTCCAACTGACCATTTCGAAGCCTCTAATCGCACAACTCGATCAATCCAGCAAATAAACAGTGCTATCACTACTCTTCAAAAAGTCAAACTATTACTTTCTACAACAAACATGATATGTGCCTGCAGAATCTAAAATTTACTATTGGAAAGAACTAGATACCTCATCAGATATCTTCAGAATATCATCCTCTGACTTACTACTAGTAGTCGCTGTAGTAGCCCTCATCCAATTCTTAAGTTGTGGGCAATCCTTGACTCGATGCCCCAACTCATCGCAGTCGTAGCATCTAATCTTGCTAGGATCCCTCATCTTGAACCTAGATCATCCTCCTCGTGATCCTCTATCACTCCATCTACTACCTCCTACTCCTCCAAAAATTATCAAAGCTGAGTTGCCACCATCTGAGCTTGAAGTTGAGTTCTCCCTCCTAAGAATTTCATTCTGGAGTATTGCTGTAGTGACCTCGTCCATCTTGATGGTGCTCTTTCTCACTAGAAAAGCAGTCACCAAGGACTCATATGAAGGAGAGCGACACTAGCAAAACCAACGTCCTGATCTTCTTCTCAACTTTTTTACCAACACTAAGAAGGTCGGTGAGGATCTTCTAGAAGTTGGAGAGATGCTCCCGCACGCTTTGGCCTTCATCCATCCATAGATGGTAGAACTACCTCCAAAGAAATAGCATGTTGATGAGCAACTTTGCCATGTACAACTTCTCGAGCTTCGACCATAACACCATCGAAAAAGTCTCGTCAAGTATATGAATCACCATATCATCTGCTAAGTACAAGAAGATTATGCTCACCGTCTGCATCTAGATCCGCTTTCAATCTTTTACCTCTATGATGGCTGGCATCTCATCATACAAGAGAGCATCGATCAACCCATGTTAGATTAGGGCATCCTTTATCCTTGCTTGCCACAAGAAGAAATTACATTTTCCATCGAACCTATTGATCTCCATCTTGATTGTGCTTGTCTTCTCTATATTCTTCAATCCTATCCACTGCTACAACCTGCGCTCTGGTACTATCTGACTTTGATATCAATTATTGTGGTATCAATTCGCTCTGATATCAAACTATTGGGATATCAGCTATTCTGATACAGCTTGTTAAGGATCTAGTACAAAATTATTATGACAAAAATAAGAAAGAAATAAAATAAGAAAATAATCAAGTACATGGATCAACCCAAAGGCTCGCCTCCATGGGGCATGCAAAGCTTCACTATGAAAGAGAAAATTAGGTACAAAAGGAGAATACCCACTCTCAACTCACCATATACAAATCTCTCTCAACTAGAAACTACCCTCACAAAAGCTCTCTTAGAATTTCAAGGAGACCCACAGAAGCTACAAGATGCTCTGCTCTCACAGCCTTCTTACCGGATGCTATGCACTTGTTGCTTCTCTCTCTCATGGGTTGCACGTACTTGACGCTCTACCAAACTCCTCTCGATGGCTGCCTGAGCTTTTTTATGTATCTCTCACGCCATACATACCATCTTTTCTACTCTACAGTATCTCAGTCCTTTAAATAGGATGAGAATCTTCTTCTCAATAGTTCACAGGAGTCCTAACAAGGTTCATTTTTTTAATATGAGTCGAACAAGTCCTTGATGGAGTCTTGAAATATTTTTTGATCTTCAGATCATGATCGTAACCCTTCATAACCGCTAGATCCTATGGTCCATGCACAACTCCCATAGACCCCCTGGATTAATCACAATCCGAGTCCAAATAAAAAAATTCCATCATGTTTTGTTCACCTCCATCAAGTCAGCTCGGTCAAGGGTCGAGCTAGCTCAACTGCATCTCACCTGAACTCCTGCTATCTGTCTACCTGAGAGAGTCGGCTCAGCTATGATTTGAGCTAGCTCAATCTCAATCCAAGCCAGTTCAACTGCATATCAGAGCCAGCCCGACTGCTATGCTGAAAATTGATTCTCTTCTTGCTATGGATCGAATTTGAAACATCAAATCCTAACACTATCAAGCCATAGAATCCTGGAACCTATTCTCTATTTGCCTAAGAAAGCTAGCTCAATTTTGGCCCGAGCTAGCTCGATCTCAGTCTGAGCTGGCTCAACCCATATCCAAGCCCATCCGACCATGTGCCAATCCTTTTTCTTGGCTGATACTTGGTTCCTTACTCCACCTTGTGTCCTAGATCTCCGGAGCATCAACCAAGCTCCTCAAGGTCCTCACATCTGAATCTCAAGCCCGTGGAGGGCTACACACTGCCTCCACCCTAGGACCACTCTTGCCCTAGCCCTAGGACCATACATGTCCTAGTCTTCCAGAGCCAACATCCTAACTCCTCTTGTGGCCTTCCAAGGCTTGAGAGCACTACCAATCCTTATAACATGATCAGTGACTAACACCCCATCCTTCATTTGGGTGTTGAAAATAGCATTACTAGTCTTATACCTCTCAACGTCGTTGGGAGTGCCAAAGAACTCGTTCAATATTTGAAGCATGTCCTGCGGCTGAGCATTTTCAAACCTGCAATTGAACTTATCACTTATAGCTACCAGCATGATGCAACGAATCATGGTTTGATCCTTAGCCACTTCTGGTAAGTGTCTCGGACCATCCCACATGTTCAGAGCTAGCTCCTCAGGTGCTAGAGCTGTCAAAATATATAGAATCCGCTCATATTTTAGGACAATCTTTAACTTACAATATCAGCTATCGAAGTTAGGTCCTGTTAACTTGTCATAGTCCAATAATGATCGGAGCGATAGGATAGTGACCATAACTGCACAAAAAAAAAACCAAAAATCTAATTAGTATATAAATTATATTAAGCTTGAAGATTTAGATTTTAGTCTAAAGATTCTTTCACTATTTTATATGATTTGGTAGCTTCTACCTCCAATTCGAAGAATTACTTTAATTTCTTAGTGGATACTAGAATCTACACAGACTATACATAAGCCCAACTTTGGCCGATCAATCCATGTGCATCAATGGATAAATTTTTAAATAATTATTTCTCTAAATAACTTTTAGTAATTTAATTTTTATCTCAGAAGCCTAATCAATAGGCTTTAGCCTCCACTGAAAAGGTTCGATTAGGTCCAACTATTAACATGACCATACTTTATGCATTTAACCAATGAATGATTAGGCCTGACTTTGGTCGGCCAATCTAACCACCATTAGAGAGACATGGCCAAATTATTATATTATAAATGATAATTCTAACAGTTGATAAACATCAGGCCTTTGGATCTTCAATGATTATCAAACTAATGGATCCATTATTACTCAACTTAATAGGAGGCTGTGATCTAGTTATCATCATAACTATTTTATTTTTAAGAATCTAATAATTTTAAAGAATTTAGTTAACTTATTTAAGAGAAGAGAAATGATTAACCAGCTAATGAAGACTAGAGACAAATTGATCTAAGAGCATCTAAATCAGTCACACTAATTTACCTAGTTGACATGGATGAGCTTGAATCACCAAGTGATCTAATCAAAATCTAATTTACCATGTTGGCCAGGTAAGTGAGATCAATGAAAGGAATATGCCATTAACTCGTGATAGATCAAATCTATGCAAGTATCTCCCAATTAAAAACTACTTTAGACTGCCAGACTTATCTTAAATACCAACTGATTAATTAGTTTTAATTTGATCTATCTAGTAATTTTAGGCTCGACCGTTGAGCCAAGAATCAAGTCCATTTGGTTCTTTTTAAAGATATAGACTTGATCAATTATGATTATTGTACTTAAATCTAGAGTGTCCTTGATCTAATCTAAAACAATATTTGATTAAATTTGATCATTTACTCTAGTTAAGTCTATTTTTTTATCTAACCTTAAGTCTAACCCAATTAATTGATCTAATTCATGCTAACCCATTAACCCAAATGTTATGCTTTTATCTTAGGATCTTTAATTCACAATTCTAAATCTTAGTTAATAATCCTAAATTCTTAATTAAGTATTAAGCTAATGGGTTGGGGTTCAATATTTTAAAAATAATTTTTAAGTTTTGTAAAATATTTTTATAATCTAGTACTATCCATTAAATGAATCAACTCATTTCAAAAATGGATTGGCTTATTTCTTAAATAGCTACCAGTTGCATGTTTAAATCTAAATTTATATACAATACATAAAATAAATCATGAATCAATTTTAGGTCTAATCTAAGCATATTCATAATTCAAATTGAAATAATTTTAAAATTTTTTTTTGTTGTTTATCTTTATGAATGAGTTCATGGTGGCACCCCTACCATCATAAGAGATCTCCATCGAATGGAAGGAGATGGCCTTTAAACCATACTTATCTCTTATGATTGCATGGCTTGGTGGCTCATTCAATTCAATTACTAAGCTAATCAGACATAAAAATATATCTATTATGTTAATTTTTAGATTTCTAAAAGCATATATATCATACCATTAATGGAAACATTGTAAGGTTTCTAGCATGCATTTCAATTTTTTTTCAAAACATCATAGTGAAAAATAAAAGATTAATCTAATTAATCTAACATGCTAGTGATCTAATCATTAAATACCCTACATCTAGGATCATAACATGATATATATGCATATTATAAAAAACTAAAAACAAAAAAGTAGGTAGTAAATCTTATTTACTACTTCTACGTTACTTGTGTTTAGAATACAATACCTATGCATGGATAGTCGATCACTATAATCAAAATCTTGAATAGGAGCTTCTCTCATCGTGATGTAGCCACATAGAGCATATGGCCTCTATGGATCATCCACACGAGGCTTCAAGTCCTGATCGACTCCTCTGGAGTGATAGCTCCTCGTTGGAACCTTCAATGGTTAATATAGATTGATATCTATCAATCTCCTCCTTCTAATCATTCTGATACTTTAGAAAATCAAGGAGGATAGTAGGGAGGATGAGGAAGCTCTATGGGAAATATGATGGAGTTGTGACATTACAGTTTTCTATCTCTATTCTCGAACCCTAGGATGAAACCCTATGGCAGCACACACCCAAAACCCTGCACCTCTCTTTCTCTAGATTTTTTCTCTCAGGAAACTCTTAGGTTTCACACATGCAAAAGAAGGTGGATGATGCACAAAAGGACTCTCCTAAGATTATGTGTGCACTCCCCCCTTCATACCCCTTAAATATTGGCGACAATCAGAGTTGAATGCGCGTGGGATAAGATAGAGATAGGATTGGTTACTCACTTGAATTCAAATCTCTTTTGAATTCAAATGCCAACCAATCTTATCTCATCCACTTGAGGCATGAAAGAACATTGCATGAGGCATCTGGGGCACAAGAAAACATTACAAGAATTTAATTCTCGTGCATAAGATGGGCGGTGATCAAAGTCAATGGCACAAGGGAGAGAAGTCCAATTCTTTTAGACTCAAAACTTTATCCAATTAGGTCTATCAACCAAACCCATTTAGCTACACCCAATTAAACCAGAATAAATCTAACTAAATTAGACTTAAATCATCTTAATTAAATTTTAATTAAATCAAAAATTAATTTAGTCCAAGTCCTGATTAAATTAGAGACCAATCTTTCTTAGCGATTAGGTCATCTCATAACCTAATCGGGTCAAACCCAATTGAATCCAATTCAATTAGACGATCTAAAATCCATCACTCTATTAAATTAAATTAATTAATAATTAAATTATTAATTAATGCTTTCATAAATATAGAGTTTCAATCCAGTGGATCTCTGGGCAATAAAGTCCCATCCTAATGGAACTCTTGATCAAAGAGTCCCAAACCAATCGGACTCTTGATCCTAGAGTCCAAGTCCAATGAAACTCATAATCATAAAGTTTCAGATTAATAAAATTCTTGATCATAGAGTTCTAGAGTAATAGAACTCAAAGTTCCAATCTAGTAGGACTCTTGATCATAAAATTTCAGTCTAGTAGGACTTAGCAATAGCCATTAGATCAAGTAGGAACCTCTAATATGTGTGATCCCATAGATTCGAATCTAAATCGATAACATAGAAATCAATTTCTAAGCTAATCAATGTGACCATCTAACAATGGTACCCAATATCCGGATAGGTCAAATAGTCGCAATCACAATATTTAGAATCTACTTAAATATAGTTATCATATAATTCATTCCTTTAATCTTTATGTTTAGGATGACTCAGAGTTAAACTATCAACTCTAGAAAAGTATATCATAATATGTCTCAATACGGTCAGTCTTGTGACTCCTCATAAGGACTATCCTGATCAAGGCTTTGCTAAATTGAAATACAATACAACATATCTCCTAAAATCAGAAGTGGTCAATCCCGTCTTAACTCATACACCAACTTCATAAGTACTTGATTATGCCTAAAAATTTTTTATCACTAAATTAAAAATTTAAATAGTCTAACATGAAAGCATAGTGAGTTGCTTGTAAATCATCATGATGATCTCAAGTCGGAGGGATACTTATATTCATATCCCTTTGGAGCAAGTCTTGACAACAAAATACTCTAAAATTAGTTACATTCAGTGTAGATATATATCTACATCTCATCTGTATGCCATACCAATGTCTCTATACTTCTTAGTTAAGAGGATAACCAATTCATATACTATACAATGACTTACACTCGATAAATATTGTCATCCTAGATAACAACATATCATTTGATCTTGAACAGATTTAAGAACTAAATGATAATTTTTTTTATTAATTTTAAATAGTTCTAAGGACTTCATCATAATACAAGAGTTCATTAAAAAAAGAAGTACACTTCTAATAAAAAAGTTAAAATATTTTTTTATTTATTAATAAATTATATATAATTATAAAAGATAGCTCAACCATCAATAGATGGATGATTGATTTTGAAACATAATTTCTAACAAGCAGGACATCATCCTCTGATTTGCTACTGACAGTCGCTATAGTAGCCCTTGTTCGATCTCTAAGTTGAGGGTAATCTCTAACATGATGTCCTAATTCATCATACCGATAATACCTGATCTTGTTGGAGTCCCTTATCTTAGATTTGGATCGTCCTACTCATGATCCTTTACCGCTCTATTTGCTACCATCTGCTCCTTCAGAAATCACCAAAGCTGAGCTATCGTCATCTGAGCTCAAAGATCAATTCTTCTTTCTAAGAATCTTATTCTAGAGAATCACCACGGTGACCTCGTCCATCTTGATGGTGCTCTTTTCCACTAGAAGAGTAGTCACCAAAAACTCATATGAAGAAAAAAGTAATGCTAGCAAGATCAATGCACTGGACTTCTTCTCAACCTTCTTACCTACATTGAAAAGATTGATGAGACTCTTTTGGAAGTGGCTGAGATGCTCCTACATGCTCTGTCCCTCATCTATTTGAAGTTGGTAGAATTGCCTCCAAAGAAAGAGAGTATTGATGAGGGACTTCATCATATACAACTCCTCGAGCTTCGACCATAGTACCATCAGAAAAGTCTCATCAAGTACATGAATCATTACTTCATCTATCAAATATATGTGGATGGTACTCACCATCTGCATCTGTAGCCACTTTTAGATCCTCTCCTCTATGGTGGTCGACTTTTTCTCATTCAAGAGAACATCGAGCAATCTGTGTTAGATGAGCAAATCCTTCATCCTCGCTTGCCATAAGAAAAATTACTCTTTTCATTGAACCGATTAATCTCCATCTTGATTATGCTTGTCTTCTCCATCTTCTAATCTCAATCAATACCACCGCTATCTAGATCATCTAATACCACTTATCCATGATAATCAGGCTCTAGTACCACTTATTAGGATAGATCCCTCAATTACAGAATACGGATCACCTGCCCAAAATCACAACAATGATGAAAAAAGAATGTTGATATCATATGAAAAAAAAAAGAAAAAAGAATAATAAATAAATCTAATAAAATATATGTGGATTAGCTTCAAGTCTATCTCTATGGGACGTGCAAAAATTCACTATAAGAGAAATAAAATTAAATAAATATAAAAAAAAACTTATCACTCAACCTTTGTACAAGAGTCTCTCAATAAGAAGTTTCAAAATTCTTATAAAAGCTCTCTAAAATCTCTCAAGAAGTCTCTCAGCACCACCAAAACATCACCAGCTCTTCGATGTAATATACTACTTATCAATCAAAGTTATATAGACTCTAGAATCCTCAAAATAGTATTTCAATAGAAAATCTAGTCCAAATCATACCAAGAATCCTTTCTAGCCGTCTGATCGTGATCGACTCAAACCACAGTCATTCGATCATACAATCAGCATCTAGATCATGTCTGGATCTAATACAAACCATTCGATTATGATTGAAAGTCCTTCTGGCCAATGGATTGCGATCTAGTCCACATGTGGAGCCATTAGCCATGTGAAACCAAAAAAAACCGACAGCCAATCCACTGGACCGCATGAAACAGGGTGGAAAACACCCACAGTCCATGGTGGACTGCATTACCCAATAGGCCTAGGTGCTCATGAGGCCCGCACAGGCTCACACACCCACTAGCATGCATTTGGGCCGACCCAATGCATCGCCGGCCTGCACCAGCCCGTGGGCCCCTTCGACAGCCCGTAGGCCATACCACCTACTTCCTCACGTATATCTTCTTCGTTTGGATTCTATTTGGACTATTCTTGTACTTATTAGATTCTGTTTATCATCCTACATCTCGTTCTAGGGTTATTATAGATCGAACCTCAAGGCATTTTTCTCAACAAAAATAGTTATTGAGATAACTCAAATATTCTAGATAGATTCTTGGTATGAGAATACATCTCCTTAAGAGCATCCCAAATTTTTTTAGCAATGTTTAGAAACACCATATTAGCACTAACATTCGACTCCATACTATTCAGCAACCAAGTGTATACACATAAGTCCTCTATGAGCCAATCTTTGTACTTCATATCATTGGAAGAAATTGGATCATCAATTAGAATGCGGAGCTTGCTATATACACTAACAAACTTCTTGAATGCTCGAGTCCATACAAGATAGTTTTTATCTTTAAGTTTAATAGTAGTAAGACCTTACTGATGTGAGAGAGGCAAAGATCTAATAGTTGAAGGTGTCGTTGGAGTAGTATCAGCCATTTTAATTAATATGAAGGCAGGCAATCAATATGGTAGATTCAGTAGTCTAAAATTACCACATATAGATAGGCATAGAAAGTACTTAAACTGATGGCAAGCCATAGAATATATTTATGGGCAAGTCACAGGCCTGATCCCCATAGATTAGGAAAGGAGAAAGAAGCGACGCCTCCCCCTTAAAGTCTCTCAATAAAGGAAGTCCCTCTATCTAGATCGGCAAAATTTAAAAAAAAATTAAAAAAAAAAAGAGAGAAGAATGAGAAAGGGGAGGAAGAGAGTGAGAGAGGTTGATGTATGAGTAGAGAAGGTGATAGGAGACGAGATGATGGTGGATCTTGCCTAAAGAACTCTAGGCTCTGATACCATGAAACAAAAAATGAGAGAGAATTGATCTATTTTATTCCATGATTTTGTACTCCTATATATAAGAGTATAAGAAAATAGGATTGCTATATATACGAGTATAAGAAAATAGGATTTTCTTAAAGAGAAAAAGTCTTATAAGGAAAAATACAATAAGAGATGATTTTATACTTCTATATATAGGAGTGTATAGAAATAGGATTTCTTTGAATGAGAAAAATCTTATAAGAAAAAATACAATAACAAAAAGTCTAATTAGAAAAAGATAAAAATAGAAGAACTATAAATATAAAGAAATAAAAGAGAATAACATATTATCAATTGACACATATTAAATATACTTTCTAACAAAAACAACTACAGGCTAATTATTAGGGACCATAATGCGAAATTAACTGCTGCCTAGATAGGACTTAGGGAAGCCATATATAAGCCAAATGCTTCTCACATTATTCTTAAAGGTAATTTTGCTTCTACAATATCTTGGATTCATGCTTCTTATATGCATGGCTACATGCATCTTCCTCTCCTTCAAGATATTAGTGCTAGAAAATCTTCTTGCTCTTTCTTTAAGGTATGTCACATTTTTCGATAAGGTAATCGGGTTTACTAACTATAATACCCTGGTTCTAATCCAAATCCCAAACTTAATAGAGTTAAGCACAAATCTTAAGGCATAGAAAAAATAAATTAAAAAAAATGAGAGCGCGTGCAACACACATGTTGGAATTCTATGAAGGAAGAAGAACTCCCGAAGGAGTCTTCCTCCTTTAACTCTGACTCCCAATCATGGTGGGAGTAGGATTTCGTCCGATCCCCCCCCCCTCCACCCCTCATCTCTATTTAAAAAGATGGAGTCCTTTGTGAAACCCCACACTATCGATCGCCTAATCATCACCAAAAAAGCTGCTTCTCTCTTCTTCTTCTCTCAGATGGAGTTCACTGTGTTTGCCAGAAATTAGGGCCAACCATCATTAGAAATAAGGTAATTATAAGGGTCCCTTGAATCTTTCATTGATCCCTCTCCTGATTGTTTTCAACCTTTAGAAACTTGATTTTGGCCAATCTATTGCCAGATTTCTTCTCAAAAAGTTGGCCTCTGATTTTCTTTTTTTTCTATATTTTATTTTTAGTTTTCCACCATTGGATTACCATTGCTAGTTGTCGGACCTTGGTCATTGGTCGCCACCATGGCCTGCTCCTCCAACCACGAGCTGTTAGGCTAGAGGAGAGCTTCCCATGTGTCCGAAACAAGGGGAAGAAGATCCCTTATTCCATGAAAGAGGGAAGAGGACCTTCCTCTATTCTACGAGAAAAAAGAAAGGAAAAGAAAAAAGGAAGAAAGAAAAAAGAAAAAAAAAATAGAGAGAGAGTTTTTCTTTCTTTCCTCTCTTCCTACTCTAAGTTTGGATCCCGTCTTCCTCTCTCTTTTCACTTTCTCTCTCTGAAAGTTTCTCTCTTTGGATTATATCTATCTTCTAGAGTTTTTTGGATCTTAGAGAAATCCTCTAGTGGCTTTGATAGATCCTCATGAAGGGATCTTAACCATTGACTGTTGGACAACTTGTCGATCTCCAATTTGACAAAATCGAGCATCATGAGTTTTATTGTCGATTGCACCCTAGCATCCTATCTTGATCTTTAATTTATAGTTGATCGATTTGATGCCTTAGATTAAACCAGCTAAATATCAGGTACTATCGCATAGCCAGCCAGCCCTATAAGGATTTAGATTTTTTATTTAAAAAATAATTATGATTAAAATTTAATAAAAGTATAATTTTGATATTAGCTTTTGAAAGAGAAATTTTTGAAATATTATGGATTCATTGGAGTACATGCAAGGTAAGTAATGATCTACTTTCTCTAAAATTATTTATTTATATAATATTATTTTAAATATTGAATAATTATTAATTGATTTATATATGATTTATGAATCTTATGAAAATATGTTTTGCATGAAAATTGATATGGCATTTTGAAAGAATATTTTCTATATTATTTACTAATCTGAAATCATATATGCATTTTTTTTAGTTGATTATGAAATATATATTATTTTGTGAAAAAATTTGTTATGAATCAGATTTGGATTTTCAACCTGACTATATTTTGAACCTTGCCAATTGGAGGTTATGCATTGGCACTTTGAGCTCATGATTCTATTTTCGATCCGAATACAAGATATAAGTATGGTATTCTAGTCCGATCTTAAGGTATAAGTATGATATTCTAGTCTGACCATAGGATATAAGGATGGTATTATGGCCCAGTCATAGCATATAAGAGTGATATTTTGGCCTCGCCATAGAATATAAATATGGTATTATGGTCCGACCATAAGATATAAGTATGGTCATAATTAAAGGCTAATGAGTTAAGTGAAATTCATTTTGAATCAGATTTTAAATATGATTAGTTTCGAAATGAGATATATAATGATGCTTCTGAATATTTTGAAAGATACTGACATTACCAAATTCATATTTTGAATATGAATCTAATTATATTTGTACACTGATTAAAGATAAACTATATTTTAATATTCATAATTTATATTATCATATGAATATCTATTTAAGATATTCATTACTTATTAGACTATCAAGCTCATTATTATATATTTTACTATTTTTCATCTATTCAGAGGATAAGCTTGACTCGAGGATTCGATATGAAAGAGTGAATTAGAGGCAGACTTTAATATTTTATTTTAGATTAAGATTTATTGAACTTTGATACAAAAATATAAAATTTTATTTTGTAAGATATTTGATTTAGTTATTTAAAATAAAGTTGAACATTAAAGGTGCATTTGGTTAGCTATTAAAAAAATATTTTTTTTATTTTTTAATTTTAAAAAATAAAAATTAAAAAGCAATGTTTGTTAATATCATAAAAAGCAAAAAGTAAAAATTAAAATAATTAAAATAATTACTTTACATGCAAAACAAAAATTTTTTACTTTTTTATTTTTTATTTTATATATAATTATTTTTTACTTTATAATAATTTAGTTATCAAACATGCTTTTTGCTTTTTACTTTTGCTCAATAGCAATAATCAAAAAAAATAAAAAAATATTTTTAAAAATTAAAAATCAAAAAATGTAACCAAACACATCCTAAAGATGCATTTGGTTATATTTTTTATTTTTTTATTTTTAATTTTTTAAAAATATTTTTTATTTTTTAAAATTTTTGCTATTGATCAAAAGTAAAAAAAATAAAATACATGTTTGGTAACTACGTTGCTATAAAGCAAAAGGTAATTATATGCAAAGCAAAAAGTAAAAAGCAAAATAAATTTGCTTTGCATATAAAGTAATTATTTTGATATTTTTAATTTTTACTTTTTACTTTTTATGGTGTTACCAAATATTATTTTTTAATTTTTATTTTTTAAAAATTAAAAAATTAAAAAATATTTTTTAATAGCAAATCAAATGCATCTTAAATTATTTAAAATTTTATTTTACTATTACTTTATGATATTATGATGAGATGTCTTGCATACTTATGGAGAGAATTCTTCATAAGTATATAGTGGTTGCCATAACCCTTAGCTCACATCTCGAGTCGAGGACGTGATACTAACTTTCTAACTAATAAAACTTTGTAAGAGGATTTTAAATAAACTTCTACATAATCCATTGACTAACACTATTTATATCTTTTTAATGCAGATAGATATAGTGTTCAGTTTTTATGTTACTAACTTCTCTATGCAAGATATTGTATACACAATGATTTATATTAGCTTGGAACATTTGCACCGAACTGATTATCAATTACTTCATGATACTGTACTAGCCTTTTAGCCCCTTTATAACATTTGTATCATCATTCTCCTCTTATTCTGCCAATTAGATCCCTTGCTACCCTGTGCTACTTATATGATGTTATCTCCTCATCGCATATCCATTCTTACCTTGCTTTGTTATTGCAAGTTATATGCCTATAACCCTTATCTTGATATGCCTTTCACTCTATTTTATATATATATATATATATATGGATAGACTTGAATAAGGTCAATTAGATTTAAACTTAGATTCCGTCAGGTCAAAAAAACTAGATAATAGGGGTTCTATATCGATGATCCTAATTATTGGATTGATTTATTACCTCAAAACTGCTTGTACATCAAAAATCGTTTGATTTGAAGACTCCTAGCCTATGCATCAAGTGATCAAAAATATATCTAATTCAATTTTATTTAACTATCCAATTTTTAACTACTTGATGCATAGACTAAAGATCTCCAAATCATATAATTTTTTGTATGCAAACAGTTTTGAGGTACTAAATCATATTCAATGACTTGGATCATTGATGTAGAATCCTTATTATAGAGTTTTAAAGATGTCAGCATGCAGATTGTTATTGGGATTCAGAAACTTTGATGTGATGACTAAATGAGGAAGCATATAGAGAGAAAATAGGGAGCAAATTTACTACAATTAGTGCACAAAAATGGGGCTACAAAAGTTGTTTCTTTAGAATTAGCCGGTTGCTATTTAATTATGAGGAATTTCAGTTATCTTGCTTCAAATAGTGGTCTTTGCTACTACAGACTATTTCTTCACCTATCTTTGCAATATGGATTTCCTTACCACCTGAATGATTTCTTGGCAATGCTGGACTGTGCCATGGCCTCAGTATTTCAAAAGTGGGGCAGTATAGCTTTCTTAGTTTCTATCATCAGCAAGATCTATGGCTTTATCAATAGTTACAGGTTATTTTACACCTACGAGCGGGGTGCCTTACTCGAGATTTTTTTTTGTTTTTTTGGGTGCAAGTGAACTTCCATATATAGCATAAACTAGTACAAGAAATGATGTAGATTCTTTACAAGAGGAACAAAAGGATATAAGTAGACCACAGCTGTTACGGTACAGGAAATAAGAGTTAATAAGATAGTACAAATGAAATAACTTTGGAATCAGATCGTCGCAAGCTTGACACCCTTTGAAACAAAAAGATCATTGCAAAACCAAACTGCCTATAACTTTGAACAAAACAGCTTGAACTTGCGAATGAGTAGCTGAGTTGTGCTCTTGAATTTGAGAATACAGTGAGTTAAAAATCCACCGCAATCTACAGAATATGAGAGCTGAATAATAGCTGGAACAGTAATATGTATATAAGCAGCCAAAAAGCCTCCAAGAGAAGGATGCAAACATCCTGTATTGCGGCACTGAAATAGTGAGGCAACATATAATAGAGTAATAGTTCAACCATTGTAAGGAGGGGGTTGCCAAACAATGGAGATAGAGGTTGAGAGCCTCTGAGTTGAAGAAGAAAAACACCCTAGTTCCTTGAAGTAGCAGAAGCTAACAGATTTTGATGCATTACGCCCAATTGTCTCATGAGATCAAGAGTAGTAGTAAAAGTAATTTCAAAAACATGGGCATTGCGAGCCTTTCATATGAGCTAGGCTAATAAATACGTAAGGACTGATGCACCCTATCTCCAACCCAATAGATAGCAACTCAAATAATTCAGATAATGAAGCAGGATGAGAGCAATTGTTGCTTTATTTATTTGAGCAAACACTTCCCAACAATTGGTTGCAAAGGGGTATCTAAAGATTACATGCTCACAATATTCTTAGTAATCAGCACGATGGTCACGCATCTCGAGAGAAAGAATGCTCTTATTAAGTAACATATTTTTGCATAAATTTTTTTGAAAAAATAACTGCGCCAACAGAAAGTTTTAACACTTTGAGGAATCGATAGCTTCCACATCCAGGCACAATTAGACTCCACATTAGACCAGTTGCCGCAGTGGGTTGCCAAAACCTCTATCATTAAGACATGAGAGGATCTAGATGCATGCAACCCAATCTGATTAGACTAGTTTTCATAAGCAATGGGAATGGTCCTAATGATGGTCATCATCTTAGAAGAAAATAAGAAAGTTAGGAGACTAATATTCTAGCCAGATTCATTATAAAACAAATGTTCGAGCCTTATGCTCTCCCACTCAACCTCCATATTTATGAAAGTAGGCCAGGCACGAAGGGGAATAGGATGAACTTAAGGGTCATAAAAGGTATGAAAAGATTTATCATTCCCGATAGACCAAATCAAATGATACCGAAGATGAAATCCCATTTTAGTAATTGCAGCCCAAATTGGAGAACAAGAAGAAAGCTTTCTATAGGAGGCCCAAGATGAGCCAAATTTATATTTATCTCTTACCAACTTGGCCCATGAAGAGAAGGGATTGAGCAGAACATGAGCTGCAAGCTTACCTAGTAAAGCTTGTCTCCCATAATTTAGAGATTGCAATCCTAGGCCACCCGCAGCTTTTGAAGAACAGTTCTGAGCCCAAGAGATCGAATGAAGCTTTTGTCGATGGTGTTCATGTCCCCATAAGAAATTATGAAACAGCTTTTCTAATTTTACAAGCACAAGTAATGGACATGATATAAAGTGGAATAGACCCTAGGACATGGTATAAAAGGGTTGCCCTATCAGCAAATGACAAAGCCCTCCACTACCAACCAGTAATCCATACCGATAATTTATCCACAAGAAAAACAAAATCAAAAGGTCAATATCTAATACCTGCCACTGGGACACTGAGGTATCTGCAAGATCCTCCCCATGAAGGATGTTAAACAAATCTTTTATTTAGGCCTTTGTCATGGATGCTATAGAAGGGCTGAACAGAATATGCGATTTAATAAAATTCACTTATTGGTCAAAAAAAGAGCAATAAGTATCAATAACGGCTTTCAAGCATACTGCATCTCTCAATGTAGTCTTGGAGATTAACAAGCAATCATCATCAGCAAATAAAATATGAGATAAATAAAATGATAAGCCATGGAGCCTAAACTCCTATAGGAGCTTGGACTGTACAGCATAATATAATAAAGTACAAAGACCCTTGGAGCATAATATCAGACCATGGGCAATCCTGACACAGCCCACAAGAAGGTTGAAACCATTTCGTTGGCGACCCATTCACCAAAATAAGAAATTGAGGGTTGGTAATGCAAGCCATAATCCAATGAATAAAGAGAGAGAAGAAGCCATAAATCCGTAGGACCATTCGGAGGAACGGCCATTGAATGCGGCCATTGACCTTGTCCATGTCAAGTTTCAAGGTTAAGAGACACTTTGATGGATTGGCCTTAATCAGTGAATGCATCCTCTCCCGAGCAATCAAAAGGCTAACCTTGTTCGCTTGCTCGGGGAAGATAACAAAGGCTAAATCCTATTAACCAGAATTTTGGCTACCAATTTATATATTATCTTACATAAGCTATTAGTCCAATAATCTTGAACATGACGAGGATTTGACACTTTTGACAATAGAGCTATGAATGTTTGCTTTCGGTCATTTAGCATAATGAAATTATTGGTGCAGAATCTGGTTGACAACGGATCGAACTGGAGTTGAGAAAGAAAAGATCGCCGCCAATGACCTATAAAATAAAGTTCCATTCGGAGTCGATGATGGTGACTCCGGCAGGATCCTCTGATGATCAAGTCAGCTCTTCTGACCAACAGAAATAGAGTACTCAGAAAAGAGTTCGGTAATATTTTGGAAAGAAAAAAAGAGCTTAGAGAAAACATATATAGAGGATCCCTTTTTATAGACGAAGCCTGTAGCAAACCGATAGTGACAGTCATAACCGTCCGATAGCGGGCCGCTCGGAACCACCTGTAGCAGACTGATAGTGACAGCCGTAACCATCCGATAATGGACCGCTCAGAGCCACATAAAGTTTGTTATAGAAAGAGGTGTCCGTTGTCATGATGTACCCGTTCGTCGAGATTTAATAGTCAAAGTTCGAAAGAAGCAAGCGTTGGTTGGTGAAGAGCTTTGACATACATCAATTTCAGTGGGATTCGGACTCCTAAAGAAAATATGGCTAGAGGGGATCATCCAAGAAAAATACTACTTAAAATCTGAAAGTAATCCGCTGGAGAAATTCAGATGGAGTTCGACTGATGGAGAAGTCCAGAAGGAGTCCGACTGGTGGAGAAATCCAATTGAAGGAGAAGTCCAGAAGGAGTCCGACTGGTGGAGAAATCCAATTGAAGGAGAAGTCCAGAAGAAGTTCGGCTCCTGGAGGAATTCGACTGAAGGAGAGGTCTGGAAGGAGTTCGACTGCTGAAGAAATTTGATTGAAGAAAAAGTTCGGAAGGAGTTTGACTGTTGGAGGAATTCGACTGAAGGAGAAGTCTGGAAGGAGTTTGGCTCCTGGAGGAATTTGACTGAAGAAAAGTTCGGAAGGAGTTTGGCTCCTGGAGAAATTCGACTGAAGGAGAAATCCAGAAGGAGTTTGGCTTCTGAAAGAATCCGATTGAAGGAGAAGTCCGAAAGGAGTCCGACTGATGGAGAAGTCCGACCAAAGAAAAAGTTTGAGAGAAGTTCGATTAATGAAGAAGTCCGAAAGGAGTTCGGCTCCTACAGGAATTTGACTGAAGAAAATGTTCAAAAGGAGTTCGGCTGCTGGAGAAATCCGACTGAAGAAGAAGTTCGAAAGGAGTTCAGCTCCTGAAGGAATTCGATTGAAGGAGAAATTCAGAAGGAGTTCGGCTCCTAAAAAAATCCGATTGAAGAAGAAGTCCAACTGACAAAAAAGTCTGATCGAAGGAGAAGTCTGAAAAATGTTTGACTGATGGAAAAGCCCAAAAGAAGTCTGACTAATGAAAAAATCTGACTGAAGGAGAAGGTTGAAAGAAGTTCGACTGCTGAAGGAGTCCGGAAGGGGTTCGGCTGTTGGAGGAACCCAACTAAAGACGAAGGTAGGAAGAAGTTCGGTTGGGATTCGGCCGCTGGAGGAGTTCGGTTGCTGAAGGAGTTTGGCTGGGGTTCGATAACTGGAGAAAGAATTTTTGATCGAAGCTCTTCCATGATTACCAGTTGCATTAGAATAAGCATCACACTGGATTTCGATGGAAGCGAGATTTATCTCCAACAATAGTCTCCCCACTCTTGAGTTCAAAATTCGAAGGAACGAAGTACAAAAAAGACGACTGGTGAAGTCCTTTTTCAGGCTCTACATCCGTTGAGATTGAAGCTTGGGGGAGATCTTATCTCCAGCCAAGGTTGAAAAAGATCTTATCTCCTATTGAGGTTGATGTTGAAGCTCGGGGGAGATCTTATCTCCAACCGAGGTTAAAGGAGATTTTATCTCTTATTGACGTTGAAGTTAAAGCTCGGAGGAGATCTTATCTCCAGCCGAGATTGAAGGAGATCTTATCTCCTGTTGAGGTTGACGTTGAAGCTCGGGAAAGATCTTATCTCCAGCCGAGGTTGAAGAAAATCTTATCTTCTATTGATGTTGAAGTTGAAGCTTGGAGAAGATCTTATCTCCAACCGAGGTTGACGGAGATCTTATCTCCTATTGAGATTGACGTTGAAGCTCGGGAGAGATCTTATTTCCGACCAAGGTTGAAGGAGATCTTATCTCCTATTGATGTTAAAGTTGAAGCTCGAAAGAGATCTTATCTCCAGTCGAGGTTGAAGAAGATATTATCTTCAGTTGAGGTTGACGTTGAAGCTCGGAGGAGATCTTATCTCCAACCGAGGTTGAAGGAGATCTTATCTTCTATTGATGTTGAAGTTGAAGCTCGGAAGAGATCTTATCTCCAGCCAAGGTTGAAGAAGATCTTATCTCCTGTTGAGCTTGGCGTTGAAGCTCGGGAGAGATCTTATCTCCAGCCGAGGTTGAAGGAGATCTTATCTCTTATTGACGTTGAAGTTGAAACTCAGAAAAGATCTTATCTCCAACCGAGGTTGAAAGAGATCTTATCTCCTATTGAAGTTGAAGCTTGAGAAAGATCTTATCTCCAACTAAGGTTAAAGAAGATCTTATCTCCTATTGGCATTGAAGTTAAAGCTCGAGGGAGATCTTATCTCTAGCTGAGATTGAAGAAGATCTTATCTTCTATTGAGGTTGACGTTGAAGCTCGGAGGATATCTTATCTCCAGTTAAGGTTGAAGGAGATCTTATCTCCTATTGACGTTGAAGCTCAGAAAAGATCTTATCTCCAGTCGAGATTGAAGGAGATCTTATCTTCTATTGAGGTTAATGTTGAAACTCGGAGGAGATCTTATCACCTACCGAGGTTGAAGGAGATCTTATCTCCTATTGACGTTGAAGTTGAAGCTCAGGGAAGATCTTATCTCCAACCAAGGTTGAAGGAGATCTTATCTTCTATTGAGATTGAAGCTCGAGAGAGATCTTATCTCCAGCCGAGGTTGAAGGAAATTTTATCTTCTGTTGAGGTTGACGTTGAAGCTCGGGGGAGATCTTATTTTCAGCCGAGGTTAAAGGAGATCTTATCTCCTATTGATGTTGAAGTTGAAGTCCGGAAGAGATCTTATCTTCAGCCGAGGTTGAAGAAGATCTTATCTCCTATTGAGATTGACATTGAAGCTCGAAAGAGATCTTATCTCCAGCCGAGGTTGAAGAAGATCTTATCTCCTATTGAGGTTGATATTGAAGCTCGGAGGAGATCTTATCTCCAACCGAGGTTGAAAAAGATCTTATCTCCTATTAACGTTGAAGTTGAAGCTCAGGAGAGATCTTATCTCCAGCCAAGGTTGAAGAAGATCTTATCTCCTGTTGATGTTAAAGTTGAAGCTCGGAAGAGATCTTATCTCCAATCGAGGTTAAAAAAGATCTTATCTTTTATTGAGGTTGAAGCTCGGGAGAGATCTTATCTACAGCTGAGGTTGAAGGAGATCTTATCTCCTGTTGAGGTTGAAGCTTGGGGAGATCTTATCTCCAGCCAAAGTTGAAGGAGATCTTATCTTCTTTTGACGTTGAAGTTGAAGCTCAGGGAAGATCTTATCTCCAGCCGAGGTTGAAGAAAATCTTATCTCCTATTGAGGTTGACGTTGAAGCTTAGGAGAGATCTTATCTTCAGTCGACATTGAAGGAGATCTTATCTCTTGTTGATGTTGAAGCTCGGAAGAGATCTTATCTCCAATCGAGGTTGAAGAAGATCTTATCTCTTATTGAGGTTGACGTTGAAGCTCGAGGAAGATCTTATCTCCAATCGAGGTTAAAGAAGATCTTATCTCCTGTTGATGTTGAAGTTGAAGCTCGAGGGAAATCTTATCTCTAGCCTAGATTAAAGGAGATTTTATCTCCTATTGAGGTTGAAACTCGGAAAAGATTTTATCTCCAACCGAGATTGAAAGAGATCTTATTTTCTGCCATTGTCAAGCACATTAGGACCATTGTCAGGACCTCTCCTCTTATCTTATCTAAAATGAATGAGGCCTTCGACTTGCTTATGTTAGGATGAGGTTCTCCTCCTATTTCTAACATGGCAATAGGGGCATAGATGGGCCGTTGAATGGGCCTCTCTCCTTCTCCTATTTTAAATAATCAAAGATCTTCGACTTGCTCACCTTAGAATGAGATTCTTCTCTTGCTCTTAATAGACTGCAGAAGCACATAAGGGCCATTGTCGAGGTCTCTTCTCTCATCTCGTCTAAAATGAACGAGACCTTTGACTTGCTCTTGTTAGGACGAGGTTCTCCTCATATTTCTAACATGACAATAAGGGCACAGATGAATCGTTGAATGGACCTCTCCCCTCCTCTTGTCTTAAATAATTGGAGGTCTTCGACTTACTCACATTAGGATGAGGTTCTCCTTCTATTCCTAATGGACTATAGGGACACATAAGGGCCGTTGTCAGGATCTCTTTTCTCATCTCATCTAAAATATACGAGACCTTCGACTTGCTCATGTTAGGATGAGGTTCTCCTCCTATTTCTAACATGACAATAGGGACACAGATGGGCCATTGAATGAACATCTTTCCTCCTCCTATTTTAAATAATCGGAGGTCTTCAACTTGCTCACGTTAGGATGAGGTTCTCCTCTTGTTCTTAATGGACTGTAGGGGCACATAAGGGCTGTTGTTAGGACCTCTTTTCTCATCTCGTCTAAAATGAATGATATTTTCGTCTTTGCTCATATTATGATGAGGTTCTCTTTCTATTCTTAATGAGCTATAGGAGCACGTAAGGACCGTTGTCAGAGCCTCTCTCTTCATCTCATCTAAAATGAACGAGGTCTTCGACTTTGCTCACGTTAGGATGAGGTTCTCCTCATGTTTCTAACAAGCTGTAAGAGCATATAAGGGCCGTTGTCAGAGTCTCTTTCCTCATCTCGTCTAAAATGAACGAGGCCTTCGACTTTACTCATGTTAGGATGAGGTTCTCCTCCTATCCCTATCATGGCAATAGAGGCACAAATGGGCCGTTGAATGGGCCTCTCTCCTCCTCCTATCTTAAATAATCAGAGGTCTTCGACTTGCTCATGTGAGGACAAGGTTCTCCTCCTGTTCCTAAAATGACCATTTTTGATTACTTCTTTTCTATCATCACATAGTTTTTGCATCAAGAAATAATAATGTTGAAATGAAAAGATTTTATTGAAGAAAAATTACTAGCAGTATGTTCTCAGATTTTTTGAATTCCAAAATCGTGGGAGCATTCTTCCTCCGAGCTCCTTCAGACGATAAGTTTCGGACCAGACGACCTTCTTTATTTCATACAGACCTTTTCAATTTGAGACAAGCTTCTCCTAACTTTGAGGCTGAGAGATGGCAGCTCGTCGAAGCACTAAGTCCCCTAGAGATAGTGTTGATGATGTCGAGAGGTGATCGATCTTCTTGTTGTTCCTCTCTCATTAGTGGTTCTGACTGCAGCAGCGCCCTTGGTCGATCTTTTCTTACTTCAGATCAGCATCTGAGGAGTCGACCCAGTCGGCCTCTCTTGATGAGCTCCTCGATCTCGTCTTAGAGCAGGATGAGAGCGCATCCTTTCAGGCCTCGGTAGTTGCTCCTTGATCTTCATCAATACTTATATTTTTGGAGCATCGAGGAGGGCGTAGTTGTAAAATCTTTTGAAGAAAGAACTTCTTCGCATCCTTCTGTCGGAGCTTCTTTGACAACGAGCTCGAAGAGGAGTTTGGACTCGCTCGCGCTCGAGGGGAGTCCATGAGCGCGGCCGAACTTCGTTCGGCCTTTCCTCAGCAGCGAGTCTATTAGCTCGCCTGTCTATCACTCTCCTATGACTTCCTCATCCTTCAACTTGAAGGCTTCTTCCACTCGGGCATATCCTTTAGCCTGACCTAGCAAATTAGCAAAGTTTTTGGGGTACTTCTTCTCCAGGAAGAATAATAAATCATTCTTTTGAAGGCCGTCCTTGAGTGTGACCATTGCAACAGACTGATTCAGATTTCAGACCTTCAATGCAGCAGTATTAAATTGAGTGACATAAGCTCAGATAGATTTTTCCTCCTTCTGCTTATATTCATCAGAAAATCTGAACCTCGATGGAGACGTCGGCTGCTGACAAAGTAAGCCATAAACTGATGGCTCATCTGATCGAAGGAGAAGATCGTACCTAGCTTCAACGTCGAGTATCAGTTTCTTACTGCTCTTTTTAAGGTAGACGAGAAAGCTCAGCATAAGATGGCATTTGGTACGTCATGGAGCAGCATCATGGTTCGAAAGGCCTTCAGATGATCGACCGGATCAGAAGTTCCATCATAGCTTTTAAATTAGAGAAGCTTAAAGTTTGGCAGAATTGATTCTTGCATAATTTGGAGAGAGAAAGAGGGATTGGTGCGGATGTCGTCATGGTGAGCGGGGACAACGTGGTGGAGTTTCTCAATTCGTCGGTCCATCTTTCATAATTTTTGATTGAGGACGTCATCTCGATCGCAGATCTTTATAGGCTTCCGACTGTAGATGGAGAAGGTCTCTTTCAGAGAAGAATCATGATCCGAACAAGAATCCTCTGCTCTCTATTTTTTCTTCTCAGGGGCGATGGGTATGCTAGCCCAAGTGCTCCTCCTTGGGATCGATTTTTGATATCTTGATTGTGGGTTTCCTAGCAGAACCGCCACTGGGGGGTTGCCGCATGGCCTACACTATTTCAATGAGGCCCTAAATCTACTGCATCAGTAGGTTAAACTGTTCCAAATCTACTGTGGCCGTCGGTGGAGGAGGAGGTTGAAGCGCTGGCAATGAAGTAGGAATGGATGAATCTGATTCAAATCTGATGGTAGAAGTGATAGATCTCTGGACAGTTGCCTTTCTTGGAGGCATTTCTTGGGATTGAGAAAGAGGATGGAGATGAACCTTGAAGAAGAAGATCCACAAGATCGACTGAGCACTCCTTTAAGAATAAGAATACCTCAAGAATAGAGGGCCATTTCTCTAGCACCAATCCTATTGGTGCAGAATCTGATTGACGCTAGATCAAACTAAAGCTGAGGAAGAAGAGATCGCCGTCAGTGATCTACAAAATAAAGTTTCATCCGAAGTTGGTGGTGGTGGCTCCGATAGGATCCTCCGACGATCAAGTCAGCTCTTCTGGCCAACAGAAATGGAGTACTCAGAAAAGAGTTCGGCAAGATTTTGAAAAAGAGAAGAGAGCTTAGAGAAAATATATCTAGAGGATCTCTTTTTATAGACGGAGCCTGTAGCAGACTGATAGTGACAACTATAATCGTTCGGTAGTGGACCGCTTGGGATCGTCCATAGCAGACTGATAGTGACAGCCGTAATCGTTCAGTAATGGGCCGCTCGAGGCCATGTAAAATTTATTACGGAGAGAGGTGTCCGTTGTCGTGATGTGCCCATTCATCGAGATTTAATAGTTAAAGTTCGGAGGAAGCAGGCATTGGTTAGTGAAGAGCTTTGACATACATCAATTTCAGTGGGATTCAGACTCCTAAAAAAATACGGCTAGAAGGGATCATTCAGAAGGAATACTACTTAAAAGCAGAAAGTAATTCACTAGAGGAATGCAGATGGAGTTTGACTGATGAAGAAGTCCAACTGGTGGAGAAATTCGATTGAAGAAGTCCGAAAGGAGTTCGACTTCTGGAGGAATCTAACTGAAGAAGAGATCTGGAAGGAGTTTGGTTGTTAGAAGAATTTGATTGAAGAAGAAGTCCAGAAGAAGTTCGGCTGTTAGAGGAATCCGACTAAAGGAAAAGTTTGGAAGGAGTTTGGCTCCTGAAGAAATTTGACTGAAAGAAAAAAGTTTGGAAGGAGTTCGGCTCCTGAAAGAATCCATTTGATGGAGAAATTCAGAAGAAGTTCGGTTCTTGAAGGAATTCAATTGAAAAAAAAATCCAAAAAAAGTCTGACTGATGGAGAAGTCCGACTGAAGGAGAAGTCTGGAAGGAGTTCGATTGATGTAGAAGTCTGGAAGGAGTTCGGCTTCTGAAAAAATTTGACTGAAAGAGAAGTCTAGAAGGAGTTTGGCTTCTGAAGGAATCCGACTGAAGAAGAAATTCAAAAGAAGTTTGGCTCCTAGAGGAATCTGATTAAAGAAGTTTAGAAGGAGTCCGACTGATGGAGAAGTTCGATCGAAGGAGAAGTCTGGGAGAAGTTCGACTGATGGAGAAGCCCAAAAGAAGTCCAATTGATGGAGAAATCCGACTGAAGGAGAAGGTCGAAAGGAGTTCGACCGCTAGAGGAGTCTAGGAGGGGTTTGGCTGCTGGAGAAATCCAACTGAAGGTGAAGGCTGAAAGGAGTTCGGCTGGGGCTCGATTGCTGGAGGAGTTTGACTGTTGAAGGAGTTCGGCTGAGGTTCTATCGCTGAAGAAAAAATTTTCGATCGAAGTTCTTCCATGATTACCAGTTGCATTAGACTAAGCATCAAATTGAACTTCGACGGGAGCGGAGTTTATTCCTAACAGGGATGAAGAAAAAAAACTTTATGGCTTGAATAACATCAAAGCCAATAATAGACCAAAACTTCTTAAAGAATATTGCTTGAAAACCATCCGGCCTAAGGACTTTTTCAGGATGAATATCATAGAGTGCTTTAACAATTTCTTCATCCATTATAGCTTTAACTAGGAGTTCATTATGATGCATAGTTAGAGTACTTGCAAACTGGGGTAGCCCAACATCCACATCAATTGGACAAGATTGCCACCTACTCTGAAAATGAGATAGAATATGTTGTTTTATATGAGTCTCTTCTTGGATGTAGTGGCTGCGGTCATTAATCAAATGACCAATATGATTCTTTCAATGCCTTAGAATGGTAGAATAGTGAAACTATATCTTGTTAGCATCCCCATCCTTTAGCCAAGTAATTCTTGATTTCTGGTGCCAAAAGATTTCTTGGTGATGTAAATTATGGCTATAAGATCTTAAAAGGGCCAGCATGTGAGTATGGTCAGCTTGGAAAAGAAATCCTTGATTGGCTTCAAGAGCCTAGAGATGAAGAAGTTATTTGTTTAGCTTCTCCTCTTTTCTAAAGATATTTTCAATATTTATAGAATTCCACGTTCTGAGAGCCTATGTGGTTTTAGAAAGCAAAATACAAACAAATAGTCAGAGAGTGAGATGAAGAGCATACCCAAGCCTTCCTAATAACCTCATGGACTCCACAGCAGTACAACTAGAACTTCTCAAATCTAAAAGATCTTGGAGCCAAAATATAATGATTTTTCATAATAAGCAAAAGAGAACAATGATCTGATGCAAAGCGTATGAGGTGAAGCACCACTGACTCTAGGTATCTAAGTAACCAACCTAGTGAAGCAAAGCCCCAATCGACTCTCTCTTAAACACGAGCAGCTCCTAATTGATTATTACACTAAATGAATGATGGTCCCCAGAAGCCTATGTCAATAAGGCCCATTTGATCAATGAACAATCTAAATTCATGAACCTCCCTTGACATCCAAAAAGGTTTTCCACCTCTCTTGTCCTCTGGTTGAAAGATACAATTAAAATTCCCTTTGAGCACCATATCTAGACTTATAGCTTGAATTGTCTTGACTTGCTCCCAAGCTATCCGTTGATGAAAATCAGAGGTGCATGCATAAAGAACACCCAAGACCCAGGACTCAGAATCAAAAACAATTAACAAACCAAAAGCTATTTGCCTATCAACATGGATAAAATCGACATTGCCCAAATTTTTGTGCTAAACAACAACAATGCTGCTGGATAATCATTCCGTCAAAACTATATAGACAAATCAAATAGGACCTATAATATGACTTATATGAGGCAACACCTCTTCCTAAGAGACATGTCTCCAAAAAGTAACAGACATCAAGATGGTGATTACGCATCATGATCTCAGCATAGTTCACAAAGGAGGGCTCAGAGGCCCCCCTACAATTCCAAGGTCACACCTTCATAGTATCAAGGTTCAGAACAAACCAGTCTCCAATCCATGATCTTGATAGGCTTGCTTTATGGACATCGAATAGCTTGCTTTATAAAAGAAAAGAGAGAAGAGTGGTCAACCAATTTCTTACCCTCATTGGTAGAAGTGGCCAATTCCCATTCAGATGAGTTCTGATGAGCACGATGCTGCATCTCCCTAGATTCTTTAGGTTGTAACTAAGGTTCACCAATCTACTCCACCACTAAAAGCTTCTGTTGTGGAGAATAGGATCCAAGAAATCTACAAGCTTTATCCTTGATGGGTGAGCACTTCTATTTATCATTCATAGCCATTCCATCAGCGTGTATAGCTTTGGATGTAAAGATGAAAGTGCAGTTCATAGCCTATATGTCATCAATGGTAGTAGTCTCTAAGAACAGTAAAGTTGCAAACCTAGACTTAGAAGCTGGAGACACTCGATCTAGTGGATGAACCATCATCTGAGAAGCCATTTTTGTTGCTTGCTTGGGTGCCATCTATGATGATTGCTATATATGATGATCCTAAAGCTATAGTGGTTGGTGAAGAGTTGGCCGAAGCTTGTCTAGCTATAGAAGCTAAGGCCGATATAACCGCAATACGCTCAACTCTGATTCATGGTCCCAATAGCAACCAGCCCTCTTTTGCCCTTTGATAGGAGTAAACATTCAACGAAACCCCAATCCTTCCACATCCATAGCAAACCTCTAGAAGATCATTATAAATAAACTCTTGCCACATTGTTAAGCCTTTTACACAAACTTTAGCACTCGAACACAACTCTTTGTTTAGATCCAACTCAATACAAACCTGAACAAAATCTAGCCGAGCTAAGAAAATTTTTCAATCATCCAAAAAGAGTAGCTTACCTGCCCTTGATGCAATTTTTAGAATGCTTTCTTAGGCCCAAGCTCCAGTGGCAAATCTGGCAACCTAAGCCAAATTTTAACCTTCTGAAATGCTTCTCTCCCTGGTCGGAAATTAGGTCTCCAAGGCTTCAATGCCAGTAATTGCCCTACTAATGACCATGGCCTCTTCTCCATTATCCTCTCCCTAGTGGCCTCTGGGAAGGAGAACACCATCATCCATCTACCCACATGGATACATGACTGAATGTTCCATCTTGCTCTAAGCTCCTTTTATACAAAATCAAAGGAAAACCTATGCCCCAAAAACTTACTGAGGAGAGCATTCTGCCAGCAAGAACATGCCTCCTTAACCTCCTCATTTATAAACACCACTACTTGGAAAAAAAATTTCTCCAACATTGCTATATCTATCGGAGATGCATGGGAAGTCTCCCATCTAAAATGTTGATTTCCCTAGACAATGTTTGCCCATGATCTCTCTACATCAATAGCAGCTCCCTTGTAACCCCAAGATGGTGCCCCAATGTCTGATCGATCCGAACCTCCTCGATTATGAGCAAAAACCCCTTCTTTTGATAGTGAAGTGCTCGTATCTTGTCAATTGGACCTCCCTGCAAAACTCCAGTTGAAGGAACCTTGACCAAGTGTTTGATTGCCATTGAAAAACTCTAACTGCACTTTTTTTCTTGTCCGACATATTGTAGAAATAAGATCTTACTAGATTACTCAAGTTACTTTGTTCTTCATACTATAGCATTCAGCTTTCGGCATTTAGTTCTGCAGTACTTTAATGTCTTTATTTGTTACATTACCTTTCTATTTCTTTTACAACCTTCTGCTTCATTAACTATCTATTATCACTAGATAGTTGAATCAAGTTAGAATTTTTTCTTGACAAGTTCTCAGCATTTGTTCTCTAAAGATTTATGTTAGGCGACTTCATTAATCTCTTCAAGATGTTAGAGGAATGTTACCTTTTCATCAGCAAAATGATACAACTTATCTTCTTTTGGCCTAGGCCTATTGTCTACTATTTTTTGGTTATGTATACGGGTTCCTATTATCAATGCTCCTATCTTATAAGGTTATACATACATATCTAGATTTGCTTTAGATGATTCATGAGCAATGCTTTTAGTTGTTTTGCTGTTAGGCTACTGTATATATCTATCATCATTAGTTGTCTTCTAATTCTTTTGTTATAGTTTATGAGCTATCTTTATTTAGATTCTTTAGTTCTACAGGTATACTTTTTCTTGAACATATAATTTTGCTATCTTTCTTTATGGGCCTTTTTTTTTGTGGTTATTTTCGGACCACATCTTTTTTTTTTCTATGTAGAGTTTACTTTTAATAAATGAGATTATATGCTTTTATCAAAAAAAAATATTGACAAAAAATTTTAAATAAAATTAAAAGAATGCCAATTTAAATATGAATTATTACTCAAAGATATTTTTTACTTAATCTAAAAATATGATCATTCTTAAGGTACATGTTTATATGCTACAATTCAAAGAATAAGTTATTTATATGCTTGGGAAAATTATAAATAAGAATCCATCGAAATAAATAATAATCTTAAATATAATGAGAGTAGGTGAGAGGAGATGGAGCTGTTGGGATGAATTTAGATGAGGGTTTATTCAATGATCTGAGGAAAATATTTAGAGCGAAAAAGATTATTTTTATATATGATTCGGGATTTTTGGTTGGATTGAATTACGTTTGGTCAGGTGGAAGTATACTTTCTTGGTGACCCAAATTAAATTCAGATGATGCTGTGACCCAAAGACAGTTCAAAAATTATAAAACCCATATTCCGCATGGTTTTTAAATTGAGTTCAATTTTTTGACCTTGGCTCGACCCATAGATCTGGTCTGATCATGGGTCGAGCTGACTCATTGGCAGTCCTAAGCTATAGAATGGTATTTATGTAATTTAGAAAGATAAGGAGCCTTATAAAATATATGGAGTTCCTATTTCTAGGGTTAGGGCTGTCGAGAGAGAAGGCAAGCAAGCAGCAGCAGCCATGGTTCTCAAGTACGTTTATCATCCCTTTCGATTGATAGATTCCTCCCATTTTTTCTTCGCTCTTGGTATTGCGAAAGATCGCATAGAAGTTTCTTTTTGGGTTAATTTTCACAAATTCTGCGGTGGATCTCGATTTCTGATTTTTTTTAATCTTTTTTCTTTCTTTTTTTTTTTCTTTTTTTTTTTTTTCCTTGCAAATGATTCGATTGAAGTCAAATGTTCGCGTAAATATTGGTTTTATCGTGGGGTAAGGTTTAGGTTAGGTTAGCTGCTATCTTTCTCTTTTTATTGAATTATTTAGTTTATTTCTCTTTTTATCGAACTATTTGAGTTTGGAATTTTTCTTCTGTGTGATGAGCATGTGGGATTTCCATTTAAATGGACGGAACAACTGAAACATGAGAATTTGGAGTGGTTTTATGGGTGTCGTTCGTAGTTTGCTCGTGTGATGTTTGATATTAGCTTTCATTCTATATTTTGTGTATTTGGGGAATTAAATAGATGATCATGGATTTTCGTTTCTGGAGGGTCAGAAGTTGAAGGTTAACAGATTTGAGTGGAATCATGACCTAGCATTTAGCCAAGCATTTAAGTCATGCAATAATTGGGAGAAAGTTTGACAGTTATAGTATTAGCCTAGTTAAAGGACTATGATGTTGAATGTTGTTGAAGGTTTGTTTTAAGCTCTTGTATCCGTATCCAAAAAGCCCATTTTAAGGGTGACAAGATTTGTAAGGAGACTTACTTCCCCACACTGTGAATGTAGTCTGTGGATCCAGGGTAAGCTAAATGGTGAACGGCATCAAGTGAGTTTATTATTATTTGTATGGTAATTTTATCAGGGATGATAGATGCCTCTTTATCCTTGTTGACCAGGGTGGCTTGATCTAGATGGAATTTGCTGAGACGGTAGATCAGGACTCGAATTTCTTCATATATATTTTCTTATGATTAGTGAATAAGGTTTTACCAGAATTAGAATTCTCATAATGTAGCAAGAAGGTCAACAGAATCCTACTCATATATTTTTAAGATCTTACGCCCTAAATTTCACTCCTCTCTCTCTCTCTCTCTCTCTCTCTCTCTATTTTTCCTGCCTATATCCATGTGCAGATTTCATGTAAGTGATCAGCTTATTGAGACATTATCAATCATGTCATGATGTCATAGTCTCATAGGGCATGAGCTGTGTACCGGCATTGTCCGCTGGTTAGACTTCCCATTCCTTGGACAACTGATGTTTGAGCTTGAAACTACACGAGGAGTTATATCATGTTCTTTTCCCATAAATAACGAGGATGATTTGAAACTTCAATAATACAAAATAATTCCTAACCTTTTAAGTACTAAAAAGCTATTAATTAGCTTGAATGCCTGATATGAACAATTAATTTGGCCTCATCAAGTTGTTTTGGAAAACTTCAAAAAACTGGACCTAGTTTCAGATCATATACAACAAAAACTGAACTGTTTCAGGTATAGAGTTTCTACTTTAAACCATGATCGTATATCATTTCATTTTATGCTTTCTAATTCTTTTTGCATGCTCGTACGATTGGGTCTCTAGTTGTAGAGTTTTATCAGTTGTGCTGCTGGGTGTTGACTTCTGTTCATCCCTCAATTTTTCCCCCTTTTGCTACCTCTTATATTATAATAAAATCACAGATGCTAGACCTCTTTTGCCTTGTAAGCCAAAACTTATATGGTTCCCCTTATCTGTTCTTAAGTGTACCAACCCAAGAAAAATATACTTAATAGCAATCGATGTATAAACTCATTACAGGATAAACATAATGGAAATGAAATATATAATTCAGTAAATTTTGCCCAGCAAGTCCTTAATTTTAACAAAGTGCATACCAATATGTTCTCTTTCAAATTTTTAAGATCCTCACCAGCACCTCAACTTATCTCAACCCTTCCTAAACATCCCAAGCGACCTTTGGCAAGAGTTACCTAACATAAAACCTGGGAGACTGGTTATTGTGGAGGTGGTTGTCACGATTATTGTGGAAGCAGTTGTCACATATTTGTTGTATGGTGTTTGAATTGCAAGCAGGAAGTAGCCCTTCAAAATTTTCCTGTTTGAAAGTAGTCTTGCTGAAGTAAGTTTTCCTATTTTGTAAGGAGACTTGCTGAAGTAGGCCAGGTTTAACATTATGAACTGTTTATCTGCAGGAACCAAATGAAAAAAAATGGGTTCAATATAAATGTTTAAAATGTACGAAAACCAAATCGTATACTGCCATTGTGGCTATACCTAATCATCAGGTTTTGTCAAAATGATATTCTATTCAGTTGAAGTTGTCTTTTAGATCTCTTATGGCAGTGTTTTTCTAACATATAGTAATCCAAGGGACAATATATATATTAATCCAACATATATTAATGCAAGGTACAATACTTTTGGTCTTGTTTTTTTTCTTTGGGAACCCTTACCGTTCTGTCTTGAGTAATTCTATGCTCACACTGTTTCACACACATGCTTGATTTATGCATTGACATGGCAGCATGTGATCAGACAATTATTTTCATTAGCTTCATGGATTTTAAAATCCATTGTCAATCATGTCCTACCTCAACAGTGCATAAATAGTGTGTGGGCATAAATTATTCTTTTATCTTATACCATAATAGTGGGAAATTTCTATGTCGTCTCGTAGGGAACTAACTCCATCTTCACCCTCTCTCACTCCATTTAACTAAGGCTTTTTCCACCACATGGGCAGGAATAATATTAATTTTGAAGTTGGTTATGTATGTTGCTGATGGTGCACACTTTGTAGACTGTCTTCATGTCTATGAATTTTCGGATGCTTGTTTCCAATTATTATAAAATTTCCTTGACTATAATAGTGGTTTCTAGGTTCCACTTTTGCTGTCTTAAGATAACTACAATCATCACACCTTGTCCCAACTATTTCTGTCAACTTTATGGAACCTTATTTGTCCAGCATTCTGACTTAGAGCTACCTTTGATGTTATTCAAGCTTTAGAGTTTGTCTTTGTTAATAACTGAAGATGCTTCCTTGTCTTAATTCTTATATGGTAGAAAACTACAAAACCTTAAAAGCTCCAAAATGAGGGGTATATGATGGTAATACAAACTTTTTTCCTGGTACTATCCTCACGGTTGTCAATATTTGGATCCTTTTCAGGACTGAACTTTGCCGCTTCAGTGGTGCCAAGATATACCCTGGTAGGGGTATCAGATTTGTCCGCTCAGATTCCCAGGTAAATAAAAATCACAGCAGTGTTGCTGTACTTGACTTTCTAGGTGGCTGATTGATGTATGTTTCTATTCTACAAATATAAAATGTTCTGCCTCTAGCTAACTGCTCCACTGGTAGATATACTCTATTCATGTTAATGAAGGTGGTGGTCGTATTCCCCAGTGTATTTGTTTGGTTTAGTCTATAACTTTCACAAGGAAAAGAAAGAATGCAGGGTGTATAGTTAACCTTCATCATTATATAAAACTAGTCGAAGATCCGCACGTTGCGCGGGATAGATCATTGCGATGTGTAATTATTAAAATATTTTAATAATAAATATTTTTTAGTTTTTTAATATTTTATTTATTTATTTATTATATATATGATATATTTTTTATTATTTTATAAAATAATATTTTATTTTATGTTTTTTCTTCTTGTTCTCATACTTTCTACGTGCCTGCTGGTACCGCTGCACCCTTCTATTGCCCCACCATGGCTCTCCTCTCTCGGCAAACGTCGATTCCGATCGCACCCCCGTCCTCTCTCTTCTTTTCATATCTTCTCCGTGCTTGCCGGTGTCGCCCTACCCCCTTACCGCCCTACCATCGCTCCTTTTTTCTCTCGACAAATGCCGATCTCGATCGCACTTTCTAACGCCCCAATGGGTACCGCTGCCCCCAGCACTACCACTAAAGGAAGTGAAAGAAACTCTCTCTTTTCTTTTTTTTCTTTTTTTCCTTTTTCTTTTCTTTTTTTTTCTCTTTTTATAAAATAATATTTTATTATTATTGTTTCTTCCTTTCTATTCTCATACCTTCGTCGTGCCCGCTATTGCTGCCTCACCATGACTCCCCTTCTCTCTCGGCAAATGTCGATCCCAATCGTACCCTCATTTCCTCACTTCTTCTTATATCTTTTCCAAACTTTCGGAGGCTATTAAATATATAGAGATTTGGCTCTCAAATCGATGGAGTACCATGCTCTATTTGCGGATAATTTATTAGATTTGATCTGATCTGGTCTGATGGATCGATTCAGATTTCGAAATATATTATTTTTTAAAAAATAATAAAAAATATTATTTTTTAAAAAATAATAAAAAATATTATTTTTTAAAAAAATAAATTAGTTTTTTATTATTTTTAAAATTAAAAATGATATGCTATCTTTTTAAAATAATAATAAATTAGTATTTTTAAAAATATTATTACTATTTTTATAATATTTTATTTTTTAAAAATAATATTTTTTAAGATATTTTGTTATCTCTTATCCTTTTCCTACTTTTATTTTTAAAATATTATTTTTTTTAATTTTTAAAAATACTACATTATTATTATTTAAATATAATATTTAAATTATTATAGATAATAAAATAATAATCCACATGGCACAACTAAAATCATCTGAGATGCTAAGGTGGCAACATCATAATACTCCTCTATAGAGTATTATTTTATATATATATATATATATATATATATATATATATATATATATAAAATAGATTATATAAAATTGGCTTTTGTTCTTATAAGCCTGTAAAGAAATGGCAGACCAAGTGCCTTATTATGTTAATTTCTAGCATATTGACAAAACACCTTTTCTGGTTGATGTAGGTTTTCCTTTTCGCTAATTCAAAATGCAAAAGGTACTTCCACAACCGGCTCAAGCCTTCGAAGCTTACCTGGACTGCAATGTATAGGAAGCAGCATAAGAAGGTACTTGTTCCATTGTATGGCCCATGTATATTTGTGATTCATTCTGGATATTGCATTGCTGCTATAGTTGGTCAATGGCATATACATCTTTGCTTTCTATATTAGGATATCCATGCTGAAGCTGTGAAGAAGAGGCGCCGAACTACCAAGAAACCTTACTCTAGGTCAATTGTTGGTGCTACTTTAGAGGTGATTCAGAAGAAAAGAACTGAGAAGCCAGAGGTACGGGATGCTGCCAGGGAAGCTGCCTTACGGTATATTGCTGCTCTTTCTCATCCTTCCTTCTGGCTCCATTCCTTATTATTTTGGTGTCAAGGATATGCGTTGGGTGGACTCTTGGTTTGCAGATTGATATTGTTACTGACTTGGCATTCTCTTTTTCTTTTTTTTTTTCTTTTCTTTTTTTTCGTGTGTGTGTGTGTGGTTGGTGTGGGGGGGGGGGTGTGCTTATTTTGGTGTCAAGGATATGCGTTGGGTGGACTCTTGGTTTGTAGATTGATATTGTTACTGACTTGGCATTCTCTTTTTCTTTTTTTTTTTCTTTTCTTTTTTTTCGTGTGTGTGTGTGTGTGTGTGTGTGTGGTTGGTGTGGGTGGGGGTGTGCTCACGTACTTGTAACATGCTTTCACATTGCAAGATTACCTGGCATGTCAAGACTCTCAGGAATGCTTACCGCGGTCAACATTATCAAATTTTGATGGTCCAAGCATGAAAACAATATCATCATAAAACAACAATTCGAATGTCTTCATTGACTAGAATGTGATCAATGAATTAATATTCAATTTTCTATGTATATTTACTTACCAAAAAGAGAACTTTTATTTTATTTTTTACAATTATGTTAATATGTGATATGTTTTAATTCTACCAACAAGAACATTAAATTTTGAAACCAGTGTTTACCTTGAAAGTGTTATTAATCGTTGAGATTCATGCTTTTGATCGGAAGCATATTAAAATGTTAATTTATTAAAATAACACCTAAACAATTGGTTGGGGGTTATATTTTACAACCATGATATTAATTCAATTAACATTTCGCAGAGTAGGGATCATCCCTTCATGTATATGATCTCTTTTCCTATTTGTTGCTTTATCTTTTTATTTGACCGTAATTTCCAAAGCACCTAATTATTCACTTCATTTAAGAAATCATTTGTGTTTTATGCAGTGAAATCAAAGAAAGAATTAAGAAAACCAAGGATGAGAAGAAGGCCAAGAAGGCAGAAACAATGGCAAAGACACAGAAAAATCAGACTAAGAGCATGCCCAGGGGGCCAGCATCGAAAGGCCCTAAGCTTGGAGGTGGTGGCGGAAAGCGCTGAACACCTAGTATTTCTCTAGTAGAAGCAAGGCAATAGGACATCAGATTGAGTAAAAATGTTTCACTTTTGTCGAAGTATTCAGACGCTTGCGTATTCATATTTGCTGGTATTTACATGTTTATTTAGACCTTTCTATGGTCGTAGCCTCCAGCTTGGAACTTTCAAGGCAATTTTCGTCTTATGTTTGTGCTACTGTTAGTTTGTCGACTTGGATATTTTGTTTTGTTTCAGGTTGTAACCGTCTTTATCGATGCTTGATGCCTGTGCATTCCTGAAAATTCTCGATTTTTTACCAAGAGGTTGGACTTTGAGGTCGATCAATTGGTTTGATTCTAGCTTAAGAAGCTTTGCAAGAATTACTACGTCAGATTTCAAACCTGTTCTCTACACTTCGTTCGGATGTGGTGGCGGTCGATGGATTCCATGGTCGTTACGTTTAATTCGGTGCAGGGGACTTATTGGAGGTCCAAGGCTAAGGCTTAGCGCAAGTTCGTGATTCCATAGCCTTGAGCATTGCCGAGTCTGTTTTGTACCATTCTCATCTCCCCATTTTGACAGGCCGTCTATCTTGGGCTTCTCAAATTGCCGTCTCGAGGGAATTGGACGTGGAGATTCTTGCAGAGCTGGCCTGGGCAAAACAAAGACCACCAGTGTAAGGCCTTACAATGAAGTCCATCCTCTGCAAATGAGCTGCATGAGTCATCTGTCTTCATATTTAGTACACCGAGCTTTAGGGGTTGTTAGCTCTAGGGGTTGTCTTCATATTTAGTACACCGAGCTCTAGGGGTTGTTAGCTCTAGGGGTTGAGTCATCTGTCTTCATATTTAGTACACCGAGCTCTAGGGGTTGTTAGCTCTAGGGGTTGAGTCATCTGTCTTCATATTTAGTACACCGAGCTCTAGGGGTTGTTAGGAAAGAAGTGGAGCATCTCTTACCCATCTTGCAATCTCAATGTAGGCCAAGAGCGGACGCATGTCTCATCTCTATGAAGATGGAAAGGCATGAAAGTTACAACTAGAACTGAAGATGGAAAGGCATGAAAGTTACAACTAGAACTAAAAGACGGAGACATTTACACAAACAAATGGTAAGTATGGAAAGGCATGAAAGTTACAACTAGAACTGAAGATGGAAAGGCATGAAAGTTACAACTAGAACTAAAAGACGGAGACATTTACACAAACAAATGGTAAGTTACAACTAGAACTAAAAGACGGAGACATTTACACAAACAAATGGTGCTGCGATCTTGATGCTTTTGCAGGTACGAAGGAATTTATGTTCTTGCCGGTTTGAAGTGGAGAAGGTTAATGATTCTAAACAGGTTGTTGATTTTACGCATTGTACATTTTTTTGTCCGGCCAGAGGAACTGATGCTGTGTGCGACCAAAATGTTTGACTTGGCCGAGACACTGTAACTGTAATGGGGTGGCCGATGAACGTGGCAGTTAGACGTTGTCCATGATTTTTCACACTTTAAGGCAATGGAGGACCTATAGATTAAGTCCAACAATTTATATTATGGATTTGCAACTTGGATAATGTAACCTTTTATATCAGTGACCGTAATTCCGCATACATTGTAAGCACACCAACTGATGGAAGGGCAAGTGACGAAGAAAAATGTGTCACGAGCAGGGCATAATTCAAAGTGATCATTCCAAAGCAAGCAAGAAGTCCTCTAATTCTGGCGGGAAGTCAGGCAAGGCGTTTTTAAGCCCCTCTTTAATCGGTTGCACCTCATTCCCATCCTCCCTCCGTCTTCATCTTCAAGACGAACTGATTCACTGGGGAAATGATTTAGATGATATGAGAGCATGAAATAATAATCCACACCCAACAAGGCTGTGTGCGAGTCATATATATAGTATGCATGTTGAGCAATGCCATGGTAACTTGGAAAAAATCACTCAAAAATGTCATTCCAGCGCATCTCACCAATCGGTTTGATTGGTTAAATGGCACACTTCACGGTACCAATTCAAAGGGAGAAATGAGAATAAACCACACCGAGTCCTAAATTCACCTAAGCATTTCTGAAGCTGTCCTGCTTCCCAGCACCAAGCACCATTTCGTTTCCCAGTCAAAAGCATTTAATCCACCAAAGCAATCAGAGATCCGTTCGGTACATGGATTTTTTCACAGCCGACAGATAGGCCGGCGTGCCAGCTCGCCGATAACCATGCATGCATGCCAAGAAACCTTTAGAAAACAATATACGGTATCCACTTCACAGGACCCACCCAGAATTTACACGCTATAGGGTACCAGCAGCTTAAATTTCTGCAGATGTCAGGTACCTGGTCCTTGCCAAGGCTTTTACCTAGCAGCGTTGGTGAGTGCTTTACCGTATTAGTATAAATTTAAAATTTTTTATCTAAATAATATAATTTTTTATTGATTTATAAAAATAATATATAAAAAAAAAATACCATCGTTTGTTATATCATCAAACACCTTACATGGCTCAGATGAAATAGATAAATAACACTTTTAAAAACATCATTTATTTTTTTTTTTTTAATTTTGATAGAACTACGATGTAGCCCATCCCTCCCGCCCCCAAACTTCTCCACCGACTACCGCACACCCCACCTCACCGTCCGCCCACCAGCCCACGCCCCGGCAACATAACCCCCAACCAAAGCCCACCCCTACCCCCTCCAAAAAATAAATAAAATAAATAAATAAATAAATAAATAAATAAATAAATAAATAAATAATTTAACAAAAATACTATTCAAAATATTATTTTTATTTGTAAAAAAATATAATAAATTTAAACCTCTATTATTTTGATAAAAAATATAATTAAATTAGTATAATAATAAAATAATCCAAAATTAGTGCTGTTAGCCCAATAAGAAAAAAATTGTACAAAACATCCAACGGTCTGATCATGACAAAATAAATGACTTTGGGAGTCGAGCTCAACAGCATAATGCATTTGGCAAAATTCTCGAATAATTATATAGCTAATAATACAATAAATGCTTCTCATGTTCAACTAATTCACGTATCACCCTCAACAGAAAACTATATTATTTAAACTGGAGCCCACCGCAATCCCGGAGATGGACATTGCAAGCATGACGAGTAAAAACCAAACTATGCTTCGTATTTATTTCTTTCATGCAGAAGATCAGAAGTGGCCCCTGAGAACCTCATAAAGCAACATTCTGATAAAAAACTACTTGAATATAAATTTAACTTGTGAGCTCATATAAGAGAAGAGAGATCAAAATTTCATACAATTGTACACCAAGATACTCTATTATTGCAAAAAAATTTGGATGATCAAGTCGCCCTTCTGCACAAATCTAAAAACTTTGGTTGCTCAAATCACCCAAAATTGCACAATGAAAGCCACATCCAAGGATACAATTTCTGCATTTTCACCTCCGACCCCCTCTTCCTTTACTCTTGCCATGACCACCTTTCCCTCTACCGCCATGTTGTCCCATTGCATAGAACTCTGCCTTAGTCGGCTTCAGGCCTAGGGATCGGATGCCCCTCTTTTTTCCCTCTTGGGGCTCCTCAGCCTCATGTTTTTTCGTCAAGCTTCTGGAGACGAATGAGATTTCCCGTGAGCCACCTGGCCCAAACTTGACATCATTAGGAGTACCTGACGACTGCCGATCCTCGAGAGCTGCAACCCTCTCACCAAGAGGAAGGGCATCCTCCTTGGCAAGGGACTCATGATTCCAAAATGCTTCGGCATGGCGCTCATCCTTGACTTCATACAACCTGTGAGTGGATGTTTTATTAGAATGCCACTGGAGCATATTTACGTGAAAGATCATCAAATTTCTCCAATTTACCAATATTGCCTGATATCAAAATTCTCGACTTGATGTAACAAATATATTCTGGAATTTGACAGATCATTTAGAACAGTTAAATATAAAGATCTTCCAAATAAAATAAAATAAAATATCCTTAGTTTTGAAGAATCTAACAGAACAGTGCAGCTTGTCAGCAGGATAGCAGTTCTGCATATCTCACAGTTGATCTTACGGGACAGAAGTGTAGCAGATGATGATATTGTTCTACAGAATAAATAAACACTCTTCAGTCTTTGATGTCAAACTGATGAGATCATAAACCTGTCATGGTCTAGGACGGTAGAAGGCCAAGGCTTTATATACCTTTGTTGAATCACATGCTTTTGCTGTATTGATCTTCCTTTTACACTTAATATTCTTAGAGAAGACAGAGATAGCCAAAAGCTCAACCCTTTAAGCCACAAAAACAATGGTAGATGAAAGCAAACGATCAAGGCGAAGCAGCCTCAAAGCAACAGCATGCAAATGCCTATATTAAAAAAAAAAAAACACAGAAAAATACCACAAGTAGAAGGCAGCCTAATCACACAATTTCTTCTTTTCTTTCTTTTCAATCATGCATTTACGTTTTTAACTCTAGTAGAAAGAAGACAACAGGTAATTGCATGAAAGCTTTCTTAGAATCTAATTACAAATAAATTAGACAGCGATGGAAGAGAAGCTGGCAATATTGGCATCTGCTAACAAAAGATTCAAAGTGCACCATGCAGGTATGCACACAAAAGTATTCTCCCCTTTATTGGCTCCGAAAAGAAAAATGTAAAAATAACTCAGTTTCCAATAACGGATTCGTTTAAGTAGGGTCAGGTCTTGGAAGGTTGGGAACACTTCACCAAGGGCTTCCCAGTGTATGAGGCTCCCGCCGATGCAAGGTCTATAGAGGGCCAGATATATGCAGACTTGCCCTCACATACAAGGAGGGCTGTTTCCATGTTACGAACCCATGACTTTTAGGTCAAAATGAAGCAAACTTAACATTGCGCCAAGGCCCACTCTCGTTCACACTTGACTTTGACATGTAAAATAGAACCTAACTTTCTTTTATAACAAAACATAATATGCAAATTATTATCAAAATCTTATAATCCAGTTTGCTTATTACAGTCTAAATGTTTGCTTAGGAGATGCAGTACTTTAGGATAATCAAAATAAAAAGCAGATCAACAAAAAGTTACCAAGAGTTAATTCCCTTTTTACTTCGATGGTACCAAGAGTTAGTTCTTCAGAAGGCTGACAATATTCATTAATTTGTTGAAACATTAAAATATCAGTTATTTAATGACTTGTGCTAGAAAATTATGAGTTCCATTGAGTAAACATCTGGTTAAAACTTTTGATTCTAATAGGAGCATACTCATAAATTTTTACTGAAATATCTATATCATGATTTTTAATCTGAAACTCGATTTTATTAATCCAATCCTGTAATATCAAAAACTGGCTGTGTTTCCAGAACACTGATATGAAAACCTCACCTCATGCGCTTCGATTTCTTCGCTTTATACTTATCCATCTCAGATTCATCTTCTGATGACTGGGACGCCTGTAAAGCATCAGAGTCACTGATCTCCTGCTCCTCATCCTCCATAACTGGTTCAAAATGTTCCTGAATCAGAGAGGGCTGCTTCTTTGCAGATTGTGGATGAAGTGCAAGATACTCAGGTGAAAGTTCATCAACTTCAAAGTCCTGTGGAGGAGATTAGACAGAATTATTATAAGTGGTGCCACAAGATATCTGAAAGAAACAAACAGAAACAAATATAGTATATTACTATAAAATACAAAACCATTCATGCAAATATTAAATGCTAACATGCAATCATCAATCTATTTTAGTCTCATAAACAGGAAAAGCAGAAATCAACCATCAATCATCTTTGCAGTCTACACTTGGATGTGTTGAGGATTCTCTTGGTGCAATTCGACTCAGGTGTTCTAAAACAATGATATACACAATTGATAGAACTCTATAATGTTTAAAATACCTATCATCTGAAAAGTCATGTAATCGGAGGTCCTTAAGCAATGTATCAATGAGCTAAAAATGATAATTTAATTGCACAATACTATGTTATCATATGATTTATGATTCCGAGCACTCAAACATGTTGAGTGGTTCTTACATGCTTTAATATACGTAGCTTATGACCAATGGACCGGATTCAAAATTTACATGCCCAATCATATACGTTAACATCATAGCACTTCTAATATTCTCCATTTCATGTCCACTTCATGAATAAGTAAATGGCTTCAGAGATGCAGAGATGCACAATTTTCAGTGCGCATGTATTCTGCAGCTCTTAATGGATATTTGTAAATAAGATGTCTAAGTCAGCAACAAATGATTCTGAAATCAGGGGAAAAAATGCAGTATGTCCAGCACAGACATGCAGATAGACAATGCATCAAGAAATTAGTAAAAAGTGAGGATGAAATTTATCCAACTAATAATCACATTACAGTATAATTTGGTGAAGAAATAATTAATCAAAGATGGTAGTCAACTCACGCTCTAATTAGGGGGATGTTAATGTCCCCTGGGGATCACACAACACGACATTGAGAAGCAATAGACTAATTAGACCTCTTACATAGACATATATCTAACATATAACTTATGATATAGCTGTAACCAAGGATTTAAGTCCCACTGTAACAGGATAGTACCACCTGCATTGCATGGACCTGGGATACCTGTGGGACACCATTCTCTTAAACTAGGACATCCTGGTCTTTCCTGAGTCTTGGACGCATCAGTATGAACCAAGATGCAAATTTTCAAATTTTTCCAGTTTCTTGTTGTTGTCATTGGCTGATCCAGTACATCTGGGTTCATAGTGTCCCATCCTGGTACTGTCTGTCTCAGAAGCAAACCAGTATAGGGCCCAGTACTGAGTTTTAAACCCTTAGATATAATAGTGCAAAATTACATATTCTACAATAAATTTTTGCCAATAGTTGGTTTATATAAATAGGAATGACTGGCAAATGAGAATTCACAAAACCAGATAAGCAAAAAGATAAAAAAAACTTAAAATACTTCAGTCAATCCTTGATGGTTTGCATCCTTTACGAACTACAGCTTCATTCAATTCTTGATGGTCTACATCTTTCACCAATGCAGGTTCTTGAATCGATTCGTCAGTTACCCAGTTTTAGTCAGTCTTTCTCCCCTGTGACCCTTTGGTACAAACTCAAGCCCCTCACCATACCAAGACCAGCTCAGAGTTCTTAGTTGAACATGCCAATACATTTCAGTGAGTTTATAGCATTATATCTGAAATATCATAAAACATGATAAACAATTATTTGAAGAGAAAAGTATGGTTGTCCCAAAAGAATCAACATAACTGTGCCGCAGACTCATACATGCACACTTCAGTTTTTAGCAATTTACTCGGGTGGTAAAAGGTAAATTACTACAGATCAGCTAGTCTCCCAAAAGAATCAACATAATTGTGCCGCAGACACATGCATGCACGCTCCAATTTTTAGCAATATGCTCAGGTGGGAAAAGGTCAATTACTGCAGATCAGATAAACAATTGATGATGTGCTCATTAATCATGAGCATTCAATAAAAAATTTACTTTTACACTCCCTAAGTTGAAATAAATAGCTGTAAGTGGCATTCATCATTGTGCAAACAATCGCAGATATACTCACAAGCAGAAAGATTCACTACAGTTGTCTAGGTGAGATTTGTAAACTCTTTTTCTGTTTCATTTGTAGATAAAGATCATCTATTACCAAGAACAACTTAATTATATTCATCTGAGAGGGTCAATTTCTTCAAGCTGACATCAATTCTTAGTAGCCCTTGATGGTATTGCAATTTAAATAAAACATGTTTCAGAATTCAGAGCTTGTAGGCAATTATGGAGGTGTTATCTGGTAGATTTTGATATTAAAAAAGGATTCTGAGGCTGATGAAAAGGTAGTTGGTTGTACCTTATTCTCAAACATTGCTGCAAAACGCTCATCTCTCAGGATCTCACTGCTTAAACCTCTATTTTTCTTTGATGTTTTCTTTTTCATGTCGGCATCATCCAAGTTCTTCTCGGCTTCTTCTGCTTCTTGTTTTTCAAGCAAGCGAGCTGCAAGAAGCCTGTTCACTTTTGGTAACTTCTTCTTGATCTGCAAAACAAGTTCACCATTTATAGGTCGTTGAAGTAGACAGGTTACATAGTAACACAAGAACAAAAGAAAGGCATACTGTAATTCGAGAAGCCCGCTCAGCATCTATCTTCTCTTGCTTCCGCTTCTCAAGGTAAGCATCATATGCAAAAGGATCTGCCAAAGCTTGTGCCTGAAACATTTGCAATGACAATCATCACATTGGCAGTAACAAAGCCAGTGATAATTTAATTCAAAGAATAAAAAAAGACCACACGAGGGACAGACTTTTCAGTAGAAAGCAAAATCAAAAAAAGGAAAATACATCATACACATGAGAAATAAGATAGAAGAAAGCCTACGGAGCAATATAAGATGCTGCAATTACAAAGAGTTCACTTCATTATCCTTCTCATACCATTGCAGCAAAGGAAAAAATTGATAAAAGTAATACTACAACAAGAACATATAAACAGATCTATATGGAGAGACCTGAACTGGTTGAGGAAGATCATGTGTGAAGTCTAATTTCCTTGAGACACCAAATAGGTGAACAGTGAAACCTAGTGGCCCATTCTTTAAATGGTTTCTACCTATGCATAGTCTAGTTTCTCACAATGTTCTACAGTTTTTCTCCATCTACATATCAAGTTCAATATAATAGCCATTTGCAAATAAGCATATTTTGAATCCTTATTTGGTTCACTGTTCAATATTAGAAGCTTTTTTAAATATAGGTCTCCCAGTTTTCATACATTTTTCTTGCAAAGAAATAAAGCTAAGTTTTGAGTTTACTGTTAAAGCATTTTGAGTTACAAAACCATTAAAATGGTCATCTAAGTTAGGACATTTTGATTCTTAAAAATCCTTAAAGTACAGGCAAACCAGAAATAAATATCTGTGAAAGCAAGGTTTAAGGTACCACCTGTACCATCCCTGTACTGCTTCATACATGCCATACTGGCCCAGTACTGGCACGTAGCCCTCCTAGGACAGCAAATCAATTGCCCGATACAGCCCCACACCACTCAGTTCACCTTTTTCTTCCATTTCAATAGAACCAGGACCAGCACCTTAACCCGAGGAACCCCGTACTGCCCCTTTACTGCAGTATGTACCATACCAACTAGTGACTGTATTTTCTGTAGTTTGATTTCTTTTAAATCCTTGTAGAAGGATTTAATAACATCAAACAACAAACAATAACCATTAACGATTTCAGAGAAATAAAAAGCATATGATTCTTCATTATCTTTCAGTGTTTAGATTTGATTAAGCACATCATTCTTCTGGAATCTGGAGCCCTAGTATATGTACTAACCTGAATAAGCCATAACCGTAACAAGTGAACTATAAGCTTGCTAACTGAAATTTTTTGAGCTGGGCTTGAGGTATAGTGCACCACTTTGAGCACCAACATCCTACATATTTTAAACCCATCGAAGAACCCAGAAACAACTGTCAATTCCAAAACAAGGCCTGAAATATCTTTGTTGAATCTAGAACTTACTCTTTATGTTCTTCATGTTCAATATGTAAGCCCCCATCATGGACATTGAACAATCATTACGCTATAGTTTACTCTAAATAAACATTAAGCAGTAAAATGATTTCAGTTTTTTTATCAAACACGGTTTATAGTACGTGCCTACACTACCGAGGCTAGAAGAAATTATCTAATTGAGATCCCAGAGAACTGGAACTGTTGATCAAACCCAAATGGGAGAACAAAAAGTTTTCCATTAGAAGGAATAAGGGTGAACATTGATTCATAATTTGCAAAGCAGGAAAAGATGCAGATGGGATAGCGTAGGTGATAGTTGTCAGATAAAGCTTGCAGTGGAAACAGGAAAAATGTATCAAAAACTTGATGAGAACTAGTAGAAAATGCATTAAAAAGACAAAAATACCAGCAAACCAGATTGCAGTGGTTTCTATTGAATTTCATGTACATAAAATAAACTTTCTCGATGGTTTTTGCGGTTTTCATATGCATTTTTGCACTTTTCCCTGCATGGGAAAACTAGAGGAAGTACATCCTCAAATACATTTGCTAAGCAACAGTAAGTTACGGAGAAAACAAGTTCCCTAGCATCTATGCAAAATAAGATTTGAATATAAATGCCAAAAATTACTAACTGTGCTACGGTGGCAAAGGAACGAAGGATATGCTGATAAATAAAAAGAAAGAGCAAAAAGGATGAACAAGTAATACAATGCATTTTATATTACAGGAACATATAATGCCTGTATAATTTCAATACAGCATAAATACAACATATAAAGGCACTTAAAACTCTCATAAAATTTAAAAAGACTTAAACATCAATTATCCAACTAATCCACCCTATGCAGGTTAAACAATAAATTGTCTGAAACTTCCACAGATTTCTATTTCAAACAGCTTTATTTAGAAACAGTATAAGAGGATCTAGAACTCAATATCGCAACAATCGGACACAGTAAAATCTTGGAAAAACAGCATAGAGCTGTTTGAGGTTTTGAATTGCTCTCCTCAAGAAAAAGTATTCTCAAAATCAGAGAGGGCTACCAGAAGATGATGGTATCGGATAATACATGTTTCACAGTTTAATGTCAGAAATCAGTACCTTTTTATACAGTCGGTGGTCAATGAAAAAACCATGCATGTAGGCTCTCAAGAGACTGGTGCCAATCAAATTGGTCAAATTGAGCCGTTCAAGATCTTCTTTAGTTAAAAACTTGTAATCATCATATATGGTGGTTTGTGATCCTTCTTCCATCTCTTCCTACAAGACAAGAAAGTTACAGAAGATGACAAGCTTTAGAGTCTGAATACACCTCCGGGGCATAAAAAAATAAAATAAAATAATATGTTCATTTTAAATATAACATAATATAGTAAGCTTTCACACCGTTAGGTTTTCAAGGTACGAGCACCATTTCGGGGCAGGACCTAGAGCAGGTATGAAGTAGGCTGGTATCTGGCTGCAATCCAAAGCCAGTAACATCAAGCCACTCTCACGGAAAATGCATATATCATTGATAGTTCCTGCATTTGGTTCTATGCTGGTCATGTTTTCTCCCTGAAAGAAAAGGTAAAAGCCTTATCACACCAAATTCTTCAACAAAGTTGTGCAATGGTGCTAACTAAATCACCACAGACTAGACAGGCAACGTGACTATTAATTTACATTATACATAAATGTTAAGAACATGAACTTTTTTTTTTTTCCTGGAATGCGGCTGAACATGAAATGTAAAACATCAGTACCTTCAAAAAATCATTTTCTAACCAAAATCTTATGAAAATATTGGACACCAAGTTGATTAATCACAAATAATGCAATATAAGGGAAGGAATCAATATTTTCAGAGCAACAAGAAATTACAATCACTTTTTAGAAGATCACATGATCCCCCTAAATATCATCCAGCTGTGCTAGTCAAAAGAAATTTAAATTCAACAAAAAAAAAGGATATAACTCAAAAACTTTTAAAAACCTAAAATGGTCCACAAAAATGTGGGAGGACCAAGGATACTTACTAGTAAGGCACAAATTTTTTGATGATTAAAGTACTCAGATAATCTCATGAAAACTAGTGCTAACCAAAAAGTGGAAACCAGACAATGCTTTCTTTTAATGCCATATTAGCAACATAAATAGTAGATAATATCTTGTATAACCTTTACAGATTTATTGGCATGAAATTTGTGCATGGGTAGAAAATGGATACATGTAGCAATGATTCCTAGGAATTCTCATTAAATGCATACCATAGTGATAAACCTTGTAATCTTGTCTAGCCTAGAAAATGGAAAATATCATAAACTCCAGACTAAAGCATGAACATGGATATGAGAAATGGCTACAATATGATACATGTCGATATAGCAAATCTTGAAAAAATAAGATATGATACGCTTCCTTTTAGTGCCATATTAGCAACATAAATAGTGGATGATATCTTGTATAACCTTTACAGATTTATTGGCATGAAATTGGTGCATGGGCAGAAAATGGATACATGTAGCAATGATTCCTAGGAATTCTCATTAAATGCACACCATAGCGATAAACCTTGTAATCTTGTCCGGCCTAGAAAATGGAAAATATCATAAACTCCGGACTAGAGCATGAACATGGATATGAGAAATGGCTACAATATGATACACGTTGATATAGCAAATCTTGAAAAAATAAGATATGATACAGCTAGGATACAACAATGCAAATATATGTATTTTATACACAAATATATGCATGTACACTTATATGAATAGATATATATGTGCATAAAAGAGTATCCATAAAGGATAATAGGTTATCATAGTAACATAGTCTATGCTTTATATAATAGCACCAACTCATACAAGCTCATCATTTAACCATCATTGAAATCCAAAGACTCAATCCATACTTCATATTTAATATCAACATCATAGACTACATAATTGACCATTCACCATTAAAAGTTAACATTTATAAGAGAAAGAAAACACCCTTCCTTTTTGAAGGTATCAGAGAAGTATCTCGAGTGTATCTAGAAAGTATCCAACATATTTTCCTAATTCTGTAAAATAGGATACTTAACCCAAGTATCTGACATGTATTCACAAAGTATCTGAGAAGCATCACTATCTCATATGTATGCTATACACACACAACATATGATTTGAAGTATCTATACTTTCTAGCTCCAGATAAACCATATAATGTTACTTACAAGGGAGATAATGTGCATTTTGGCCAAGGATATGTAGATAACAGTATCAATGCAAAGAATGGTCATATCAACAACCTAACTCATACCTTCCATGTACAAAGAAAGATCACATATAATGTAATGCAAACAGCAAAGTTTTCATTCGAAACAAAAAGTTGTGCTCAAATAGAGGAGTATGCCTCAGATAAAAACTCACCTAAGTTACCAATTTCCTGCAATCATTATGCTTCTGTCTGACTATTTGACAACCAAGGAAGATTTTTATTCATGAAACAGAGGTTAACTAGCTGGAAAGTACTCAAGAGTTCAAAATGTCCTCCTCTGAGTAGAGCTTCCTAATGTGTTGCATTATCAACTTGCCACAAGTTTTCAGGTGGATGATTTCGGGTAGTCTTACTCAGTAGACATTGAGTATTAAATCATTTCTTAGCTCTGGGAGCATTTGAAGTTTGGCATGCTGCTAGCCTATCATGCAAGATACCTGATATAAGCTAAATGCAATCCGACCCAAGATTATATTAAGAAAAGTGACTACTAATTGGTGCCGTGGTTCTTTTATTGACAAAAGCACCATCAGCAAATCATACAAAATGTTTGCATTTTTGCTTCAAGGGCTATCTTAGAGACAGGTACAGTTGGCACATAGGTCAAAAACAAGTTGCATCATGTACGATAGATGCATGCTGCATGTTTGTACATCATTTTTCTGAACAGGTTATGCCATATACAAGGGTTTTCTTCTTAGCTGCTTTAAGGTACTTATGTATTCAAGCTCAGCAAAGAGCATGTTCCATTTAAAATAACATTTAGGGTCATTCAAGGTTCTCTGGCCTTTCATTTCCTATCAACTAAAGGCTACTGTTTGCTAATATTAAAGCAAAGGTTGAGATATGGTATCTAATTGTAGCATTGTATCATTTTTTATTAATTGAAATGACTAATAAATTGTTTTAAAAGCATAAACTGGTAATTGGGTTTGCGGTTGTCTCCTGGTGGGTAAATGTCTTAAACAAGAGAACCTTGGCAAACTCCAATTTTCGTTCCATACCTTAACTGTTTTCTCTCGTTAATTCTTTTAAAAGTTTTGCACCTCCCATGCATCAAAATAGAACATAATTTTAGATTGAATAAATTTAGTCAAGAAACAAAATTGGCCAACCATTTTGGATAGGACTAGTTCGCAAACGATTTTCACAATATTCATGCCTACAAGAAACAACATAAATTGCTACACCAAGTCAAGCACATGTCAAAGATATTTTGAAAGCTTTACTAAATCAAAGAAAAAGATACATGCGAGGTTTAATAGTGTAAATAAGCAATCTAAGAAGCTGCTAAATCACTTCAATATATTCACTCGAGCTACCATGAAAATTTCTTTTGAATTTATCTCAACAACAAGGAACAAGAACCACACAGCCCAAAAATATAGAACAAAAGTTAACTACAGTAAGTCAAGGGATTAAGCCTACATGGCTACAGTAAACCACAGAGTTTCAGAATGCATTACATAAAAATAATTACCAACTATCAGGTGTTACAGGACCAAATTGCCTCACACACACACACACACACACACACACACACACACACACACACACACACATGTTTATACATACAAACGTGCATGAATGCACACATTTATCTGTATATATATTTGTTTGTTTGTATCTCTCTTGTTGTGTGCAAGTGCATGCACATATAAAGCCCAACGATTATTAAATACCAGACATAAAAAATATACATTACTTCTATATAGAATAACCCTTACCGTATTAGGATCCCATATCCTAACAACATGACTATCTGCAGTGACCAGTTTTGGTTCTGCAGAATTAAGTGTCTGGTGCCATTTGATGTTCAATATTGGGCTTCCATACCTGTAAAGTAATTGATGTGGTCACAAGCCAAAATGGGGCAATTTTTCTAAAATATAAGTACATATATACAATGTTCTTTTATATTTTCTGTTTGAATATTCAACACTGAACTGAATATAAAAAGAATACTCACATGTGATCCTTAATTCGAACAGGATCTAACATACGCAAGTCATAGATCGATACCTGCACTTCACCCATGTAAGAATTATTTGCACTACAAATTACTCAGGAGAACTATGTGGATAAACGACACAATATGTCAACAATCTGATAATGGAAGAGGTCTACAACATAGAAAAGGACTAGATCATATCAAAGATACCAAGAACAAATTCCAGCAGAAATCAACAAAATCAGCAACAGAAGATTTTCAATCGAAGGGATTGAAAAAGAAAAACAAAAAGAAAGAAAGAAAAAAAAGAAACAAATGTTTTTTTCTTTAAATAAAACAGGTAAATTAAGTGAGAAAGAGAGGAGAAAAAGAGGAAAAGAGATGAAGCATAAGAGAGTATGGACTGGTCTAACCAGCTGACCAGTCCATATGAGCCAAGTTTTGCTTATATGGAACGAGAAAAACACATGTTTGATAAATATGCCAAAAAAAATTCAAAAATAGATGGCAACAAAAATCATCATCAAAAGAGTTAAGCCTGATGTACATTGTTCACTTATTCCCCAACTCTAAAGCTTTTGAATTAGTCATTAGTCGACATGGTATTAGAGTTCAAGTTCAAATACCCTTTGAATTAGTCATTAGTCGACATGGTACGCACGTACGCATGTATGTACATACATGCATATGTATGTTAGTATATGTATATGTATACATATATATACATACATATACACACACACACACACACACATATACATAGGTACACATACATATACATATGTACACACACACACATGTATTTATATATATGTATGTTTGTATGTATATATACATACATATATGTATGTATGTATACTGAATATTTTCAGTAAAATTAGTTACTACATTTAGGTCCAACATTAGATATTTTATTTATTAGTTAATAATGTTTATATTTAAAATCCTGTGATTAAGGTTATGCAATAAGAGCCTTCTCAAGTTTAAAAATGAACAAATGAAGAAATAAAATCCATTTTTGTGGAACATCTAAAAATAGATTATTCAGATAACGACAGTCTTGCTGAAAGTTAAGGCAAAAGTGTAAAATCAGGTAAAGAAAATTATTGAAAATTTTCCCCAAGAAAACCATTCCACAGATTAAAATGAATAATATGCACAAATGATATATATTCATGCCTTTCCAGCACTGCTCCCAACAGCCATGAGGTATCCTTGAACTTCATCAAACTGCACTGCAGTGACCTCCTGGAGATGCACAAGACATTAAAACCTCTATCAAAAGAATGAATATAAAATTTGCATCATATAAGAGAGAGAGAGAGAGAGAGAGAGAGAATGATAGACCAAAGCATTACATGGTCAACATCACCAGCTGGCATGACAGCATTGATTCTACCAACAGAAGATTTTCTTCTCAAATCAAAGCATTCCACAGAACCATCCTCACCACCGCAAGCGATAAGCCCATGAACGTTACTGAATTGATCAAAGAATGTAAAGAACGATTTGATCAGTTTTGGATAAGCAATTTCAGTATTAACTTATAATGAAAAAAGAGTGTTTGCAACTGTTAATAATGCCATCCAACCTTCGAGAAACTACATTTATAGCAGGTGATTGTGTGATAAGTGATGACAGAAAACGACCCTGGCAAATTGAAACAGGAGAATATTAGCATCTATGGAGATACTACATTAAAAAAAAAAAAAGAATGAAAATTGAAATTAAGTCAAGTTTTCAAATCCTTTGGGTGCATACACAGAAATTACAGCTAAAGATGGGTGATAATGGTATTTTCAACTCCTGCAGGTGGTAAAGCATGTAGAAAGTAGAATCTAAGCAAATTTGTTTTCACAAGCAGCAGAGATTAAATAATCCATATATTAGTACATGGAAATTGCCCATGAAAGAGATTAAAAGGACTCACTTAATGCAGGTCAGGTTTGCATTAGTAGAATTAAGCAACTGTGACAAGCAGAATTTATTAACTGAGAAATTTGGTCAATCCATCATCTTTAGCACTATGCATGTGCCACTTTTTTCAGTTCTAAATTGATTAGTCCATGAAGCAAAGGATATTAATTTGTATCCATGGGTTGAAAAATCACTGTCGCATCAAGAGAAAAGATGAACAGCTATAACTAAAGTTTTATTAATCAAAAATATGTTTCAAATCAAATGGTTTAGAATTCATGTTATTCCACTACAAAGTACAAAGTCACCATATTAACTGTCAGCCATGTCAAGTCCTCCTCTTTAAGTTACTTCATATCCAATGTGTCTCCCAATGAATCCCCTTGATTGCTATTCCACCGATAATTATGTAACTTATGTTCATCTTAACCATCAAGATTATAGAAAGCAGATAGACTAGGATCCAGTTGATTCCTAAACATGCGTATGAACTTGAAACATGTTAGGGTCCATGTCTTCAAGTTTGACCAGACATCAACTAGTGATTACCTTCAAACAAATATATCATTTTCAAACAGCAATATAAATAGGTTGCTCTGGCGCTTGTTAGACCATATATGGAGAGCTACATTTAACTGCTTTGATGGAGTTTTCAAGTGTTTGTAAATATGACATGATACCAATTATATGTGTCCACAAGACTGAGCAAGCACTAATGATGGTTAGATTCAACTCATATGCTTACATATCTTAGACAGAACTTTGTTTTTACCATTTCAGGATAGCAGTTCCTTCACCAATATGAAGAACTACAAAGTTGACCATGAATCTCACAGTAAGAAAATTCGGCCCACCAATTTTTGGTTTCCACACAAAAGAAAGATTGAAAGCCACGAAGGAAAATCAGCAAATATACTTCAATATAATGTTGTACATACTAAATTCAACAGACCACATTTAGTAGAACCGTGAAAACATTCCCCAACAAGTGGCAAGGACAAAATTAAAAACTTCACTCAAAACTTTGCCAACAGGTTGATGCATATCTTTAGCATCTTTTTATTACTTAAGAATTACAGATTCACAGGGCAAGCCCAAATAATGAAAAATGATATTTCCAATGCAATAGAAAAATGATGAGAACCTGTTCCAGATTTATTCTGTATAAATCTGGGGAAGAAGCAGCACATAGCAAGTCACAGGACCAGCAGTCATAGGCAATGTCCCTTCCCATTCTGATAAATAATTTTTTTTAAAAAAAAAGCAGAAGTCACAATGATGCATATCCAAGATGTATATTTGATGTAATAGAATAAAAAAACAAATTGCTCACATGTCTAGATGCAAAAAAATTTAGGAAACTTTTAAAATCTTAAATAAATCAGTATGGAAGCAATACAGAGATGTCATGAAGATGTAATGAAGCACATAGACTCACAAGCCAATAAGGGCCAGGTTTATTGGAATGCTATAGGAGTAGTCCTGATGAACCCTGTTAGAAGCTCTAACACTTAAATGATTATTGCTACACATAGTTGTATGCCACCGCTCTATTAAAGATCTGTGGTTGTGCTTAAAGTTCATGGATTTAAAAGGATTCCATCTGAACAGACTGTGATATGACACTTTGGAGTTCAGACTATCTTGTTGAGGATTTTCTATGGTAGAAGTAGCAAATTGTTCAGATTATCTTGTTCCAGTTTCAATATATCATGTAAATTATATCTCTTTCTTTCCAATAAATACATAACAAATTTCAAGTACTGCAAAACATACACAAAAAAATCAGTGAAATGCCAATTCATCCATCAATGGTAAGGTTTCTGATTCCGGCAGATAGGCTTGAATTTCGAGTTTTGAACATGGAAACTGAGCAATAATTGAGATGCTTGCAATAGTTAGCATGGTGGGAACTTTTGTAACACAATTCAACTTAAAATCATGGTACTTTATGCTTAGCCTAAGACTCACATGGGCTGCATATTCCACCAAGGTCCATTTCTTGGCTAATACTCCAATGTAATAAAATAACATTCAGATGTGAAGTATAATCAAACAAGGAAACATAAAATGATCACTTCATCAGTAACTGAACAAACATATAAGCACAATTTTTTTTGACCAACTAGAGAGGTTTCAATCAACGAGAACATACATTATGCATGAAGCCCTCTAACAGTTTGCTTCTTGTAGTCACTAAAGAAATGCATACATGGCAAGATAAAAGACGCGAAGCAACATATCCAAAATACAACAATATTTCTATCAATTCCAAGCGAATTACCATCGAGACAGGACTGTAGGTATTGAACTACAATGCATATTATAAGTGTCAGGAATCAAGGTTTTATGTCCCGATGGGATGTCTTGGCCGTCTCGTCCCATTCCTATGAGAAAATGGGACCGGGATGGGTTCGAAACTCTGAAGCCCATCCACGCGGGGAGAGAAAAAAGAGGAAAGAAGAAAAGGAAGGAAGGATGAAGAAAAGAAAAAAATAAAAGGGAAGAATAAAAGAAATGAAAAAAAAGGAAGGGAGAAGATAAGGAAAGAAAGAAAGGTAAAAAAAAAGAAAAAAAATAAAAAAGAAAAAAAGGAAGGAAAAAAGGGGAGAAAGATAGAGAATATTTACTGGGATGCATAATCGGGACTGCTATCCGGACGAGATGGGGGGCGTTCCATTCCATGGAGAAAGCAGAACACCTTCATGCCACGGGATTTAAAACATCGCCAGGAATTATATATTTATGTGTGCATAGCTAAGAGACAGACATGCATACAGACAAAAAAACTAAAAAAGAGAAACAGAAAAGAAAAGGATTATTTAAAGAATGGCTGTTATAAAATTCCATGCAATTTAGTGACTTCTGCAATTCTACATCTCGCATAAATACATGGTATGATAATCTAACTGACATAGAAACACATGGAAAGCATAAACTAACCTTGGAATCCTTAAGCTGTAGTGACTTCCATATTTTGCATGGAGGCAAATAGAACGATCAGCACACAAAAATGCCATCTTCGAATAATCATCATCTAGCACCTATTCAAGGGCAAGTTTATTTTCCATTCAGAAAATAATCATCTATAAAAGCCCTAGAAATCAACAGACAAATACAATAACCAAAACCAGCCCAAAAGTTGGCATGAACAGACACATAAAGAGAAAATAATAAAGAACCAGAGTAGACTAGAAATATATACCCAAGCACAGTGCATGAAATTAACCAAGAATAACATTAGGGGGTGCTACACAGTTCTCCCACTACTTCCACATCCAATGTGGTATGAGGTGAAATGGTGCAACTTATGGAGGTTGGTAGCTTTTTCAGGGTGCTTTCTAAGCATACCCTCACAAAAGCAGTTCCACATTGGATGAGGAGATCTTTCGGATGCCCCATAGTCTTTTCCATTAGGAAATGGATAACAAAGTGTGTAATTTTTTTTATTTGCTTACGCCACCAGAGAAGCAAGAAACCACGTTAGAATTTAAAGAAAGCTATTAACATATGCACAACTATTTCAAGAAAAGCCAGAATGAGAAGAATTTATTGGCATGATACTAGGATGACTCTCACAAGCAATCAGCCCAAGTTTAACCTGCATTTAGCTTTTCATAGCCGAACAGATTTAACACTTCCTACTCAATGTTATAGAAAATAATATTTGTGCGGCTGTGCCCATTGTTATTTCATACTTCAGCTTATTCACAATTGTTAAAAACAGTAAATAGAAACAGATAAAACATATTCACTAGTAGTATTAATAATATAATGAAAAAATATACAATAGAAGAGAAACTCCAGAACTGCTTCAAAACAAATGAACTCAGGTAAACTATTGAATAAAAGGATCCTCCAACTACAAGCCAATTGCTGAGCCAACCGTCATGAACAAATAACAGAAAAATCTATTAAGGAACAATACAAAATACATGTTTTGTTTATCAAATAGGAGAAAGCAACTGACATGAATATCATAGAGGTGGTCCTGTCGTAATAAAATTGAACAGAGATATTCCACTGCAAATAGGGGTATCAATGAGTGTAGCTTTTCCGACACATTATAGACATATAACTTGATGTTGGAGTGTAAACTTGGTTTAGGCTCTTATTACTTGATATTGAACATACTCAAGCCTTACACTAGATCAATGTACTCCTAAGTTCCTAGCCCTCAAATTCCCCAACGTCAAACAACCCCCCACTCCCCACCCAAAAACAAAAAGGGTCTGAGGCCCAATATTACAGAAAAGACAACAAATAAACCAAGATATTCCATTTTTGAACCATGTCTTCTATGTCTCCACCCAACCTTTTCATCAAAGATGGCAAAAATTGAACAGGAGAACAAATGTTGCATATTGCAGTCTTAATATCCACAATATGTAATGTAAAGGGCTTTGCATCCAACCATGCATTGCCACATATGTCATCCGTTAATGTCCTCAGCATGCACCTTGAGCAAGGTTTTTAATACTAGTACCAAACCCCTGCCATTATTCCATCAGAACAATATAGTACCGATACCAGTAATATGTACTTAAACTGACAGCTTCAAAAAAAAAAAAATGAAAGAATAACTCTCTGTACAAACTGGTACAGTCAGTAAGGTACCATTGCCATCAATACATACCAATATGGCCAGTACATACTAGTACACAAGATTTTGGCATCTTGGCAACCATACTGATGCCAATTTCATCTCAGAGCAGTACAATACCAGTCATGCCGTTCCATTCTGATGGTTTTGAAATCATGGCCCTGAGACCAAACAACTTCATCTGTCTTCCCTCTCACGTAAACGCTTCCATTCAAGGGTTGAAGTATTGATATCAATACCTTTATTAGCACCTTACAAATACTACATGATATGGTATTTATTTAAAAATGACACATCTCTTAGGGCCAATCAGTGGAAAATAGAGGTTAGATACTATGCCTCATTACCGTACCAGGATGGGAGGCATACCGATGCTAATATCTTACCAATGCATCTCATATACCAAAACTCAAATGCTTGATTCCATCTTTGATAAATCCAATTAGTTCATCTTTTACTCTCTTTGTAATAGACAAATAAAGAAGTGCACTGGCCATAAGTTTAGAATGACTATCGAGCCAAAAAAAAAAAAAGATAACAAATGCCCCATCATCATGGTTCAAGGTGACATGGGCTGAATTATAACTTCTTAAAAACATCAACTAATAATTAGTTGAAAAATTTTACAAGACAATATTTAAAAAATGTTATAAAGCACCTATATCTGCTATAATAGAGCACATCATTGATATAGGTTTAGAATTGCCACTGGTACTAGCTATTTTAATCTTACAAGAACCACCCAAATATTTTAGTGCTCAAGGCAAAATGCAAATGTCCCAATTATACCATTCAGTAATGCCTAGACTAGCATGCCATTGTCACATAGACCATCAACATCACAATTAGTGAATTTTACTAGAGACAGCAACCATATTGATGAAGGACTTGAGCATCATTTGAGAGATGCAAGAGCAATGGTCCAACCCAAAATGGCCAAAAGTGGGTGCAGTGTGAGTGCAAGGGACCATTGAGATTTAAGGGCTGGAATCACCCAGGAGCATCCATACAAATTTATATATTTAAATTATTAAAAATAAATTATTACAATTGTAATTATTATTTATTTTTATTCAAACATATCTTTAAATAGTTAGATTGATATTTTAATCTAAAAAATAAATAAGCCAATGTAGTACCATCACATCAGCCTCTTCCTTATTCTTGTTTAATTAATAATATTTTAGTAATTCAAAATTATTATGTGTTATAATTTTATTAATTTTTTAAATTGGCATTGGAAACATGATACACAATAAATCACCATTCCCCACCACATCTCCCACACTTGATCTAGGAGACAGCCCATTACCCTTCACTCCCGCCCCTAACTCCATTCCACACTTCTATCAAAAAAAATCCTTCAACACCTACCAACTCCTGACCCCTCCCCACCACTCTCCTCTCTCACACACACTTAAATAGGCATTGTGAATAGGGATGGTAAAATCGACCTGATCCGATGGGTATGCACTCTACCCAAACCCGATCAAACTCAAAAAATAGGATTTGACCGGGTTTGAGTTCGGGTTTGGGGAAACCCGAAAATTGTAGCACGGGTATGGATAGAGTATAGGTAGTGCTGTTTTCTATCCAAATCCAAACCCGAACCCCAACCTGAACATATGTATATGGATAATATCCAAACCCATACCCGAATATATATATATATATATATATATATATATATGATCTCTCTCTCTCTATGTTCTATGTTGAATTGTAATTCTATTTCTATGTTTGATTTCTATAAATTTGGATTTATAAATTGTGTTCTATGTTGAATTGATAATTCTGCTTTGGTTGATAATATGCATAAAATTATTTTGATTGTTTATTTTTTAAGATATGAGGCGGGTATGGATTGGATATAGAGAAATGGATAACTCGTGGGAATCCCCGAACCCATTGGGTATGAGGATGGATATTTCTTTTCTTACTCGATCAAGTATCGGATAGGGTTTAGATATAGGATATTAAGTTTGGATTTGGGGATGGGTAGTACAATACCCTACCCAAACCCTATCCGTTGACATCCCTAATTGTGAAATGCTGCATAATAAAATCATTCAGCTTGCCCCCCCTCTCTCTATGTGCATCCTTGATGCTAGACAGCTTGCAAGCCAACATTGTAGGTGCTGCACCAAGGATACCACTGGCGAGCATGAGCCTATAATGCTCAAACCCTTGCTCCTTTACCGCATGTACATCATGCTCCCCGCCCTCCAGCAATTCACCCCCTTGACCTTCACAAAAACCAGTCAATGTCAACTAGAAGATGGCAAGCATCATCCTTGCCCACATCACTAAAAGGTTCTCTAGGCCATAATTCAGATGGTTCTTGCTAAACTCACACTTTCAAATGGTTAAATCCGCATCTTCTTATTGAATCCAATTCCAAAACATGGAATTACGGTTTGTAGCCAAGTGCCTTTAGATCATGGGCATTTCCAACTTCAAAGGTCTAGACAGTTGGGGTCAACCCCTCTTGGAGTTGCCCATTATTTAGTCAAAAAGTCAAGGTCGAGTCGAATATTAATTATGCTATCAATAGTTTGTGGTTAACAAGCTTTACTTGAATGTTCACAAATGTCAAGTGTCTTTTATTGTTTCTGGCAAGATTTGCCAAACTAGTATCAAAGAGCATACCAACCAACAACTAGTTCGGCATGTCACAGTTCGGTATCATACCATGCCGAGGCAATACCAACACAAGAAGAGCCAGAAAGGGAGGAGGAGGTAGAAAATGAGAGAGGAAGAGAGAGGGAGAGGGAGGGAGAGAAAGGGGAAGGCGAGGGAAAACCTAACCCGAGCAAGCGAGAGAGAGAGAGAGAGAGAGAGAGGAGGAGGAAAGGAGGCGGAGGGCGAAGGAAACGTTAACAGATAGAGAGAGAGGAGGGGGGAAGGGAGGGAGGCAAAAGGGGGATGTTACCGGTGACTCTGGAGGGAAGGCAAGCAACATCTCTAGTGCTTCAAGCGGTCGCAAACACCCAGGCATGAGAAGAGAGGTTTGGAGGGGGTGCTATAGACGCAAGCAGCAAGGTGGGGGTCTCTCAAAGTCACGAGACAAGGAAGGACTGAGACGAAGGGGAGTTAATTGAGCCACAGATAGGGATTGAACCAGGTTAATTAAGTCAGAGGTCTTTTTAATTGAACCAAGGGATTAGGTCCGGCCTCTATTCCAAACCACTTAGGGGAATTATCTTAGTTCCCTATCGGTTTGGCTCAATACACCCCGAAGAAGATGATTCAAGATGGTATGGCTAACCTAAAGGCTTTACTAATTATAGTTCATGAAGGTAACTATTATTTGTTTTTTAGAATATTGTGATGTATTAATGAGAAGGATATGAAGAAAAAAACATCATGAAGAATTAGATTGTTTATGTTATTCTATTTGAATTTCATAGTGGATTCCACTTGTTATCTCCCCTCTCCTACTTGCTTCTCCTCTATGTCAATCTAATTGCTCTCTTTTGCTTAACCTTCTAATTTATCTGATATTAGTTGGTATCAGAGCATCAGTCGATCTCATCCTCTCTTATTTTCTATTCAAGAAGACATCTCATTTATTAAGTTATGGTTCACATCAACAACAAGCTGATGAATTACCTTCACATTACAAAGAGTTACTTTGTCAACATGAAAAATGCTTGGCTAGATTAGATGGTTAAATTAAGGTTTCAAACAAGTAACCAATCAGCTCACAGAACAAGCAAACAAATTTGAAGATTGCTCTAGACAACTTCAAGCCATGGTATCCCAACTCCTGATTAATAGAACTTCTGCAAATGACACACCATGATCCTCCAAAGTTGTTCATTCCTCATAGCCACAATCAACTTAGGGGAAAGGCATCAATTAAGGAGCCGAAAGAAATCATGAACTCACTTCCAAGGACTCCTACTTTGGTGACATCTCATCCCTAAATTCTCCTCCAAGAGCTTTCGAACACCTCTAGTTCTCGAAACTCATGTAATCAAAAGACATGATGCAAATGAACTCATCAACCCAAATAGCAAATAAGAGTTCGATTTAAGATGAGTCAAAACTTTAACTTTCAAATTCCTATTTGATGATGGAACTTGAGGTTTTCAATGATAAAGTCCATGCTTCAAAAACTCTACGGAGAGTGATTGTCAAAGTCTTATGTTCAATTTTGGAGATTTACTTCAATCTGTTCTTCCTGTACCCATTTCTCCATAAAAGCACCAACGCCATTTGGTTTCCATTTGCATCATCAACTTTCGGCCAAAATCAAATTATTTGTACCAAACCACAAGATCCAGTTAGCTCACTTAGAAGGTGAGAAATTCCAATAGTATGACAATCAAATAACTCAAGGATGAGTTCCACGCAATGGCAGAATTCAATGCAAGAAAGATGGTCCAACCATATGGGATCAGCCCATTTTGGTTCAGCCCATCTTGAAGCAGCCCATCATTTAGTCAAAAGTCAAAAGTTCAGTCAAATTTTAATTATACTATTAATAGCTGGTGGTTATAAGCTCTAGTTATATGTTTATAAATGTGAAATGTGTTTTCTAGAGTTTCTAAGCTTTACTAATTATGGTTCATGCATATGTCTCCTAGAGTTTGTGAAAGTAATTATTGTTTGTTTTTTAAATATTGTGACATATTAATAAGGATATGAAGAGTCATCTTATATCTATAAAAATAGATATATAGTACGAAAATAAAAAGATTGAAGAAATAGATTGTTTGTGTTATTCTATTTGAATTTCGTGGTGGATCCACTTGTTAACTCCCTCCACCTACTTGCTTCTCTACCTCAATCTCCTTCCCCACTTTTTTTTGACCCCCTAATACTTCCAGCACCACTATGTTCCAAAAAAAAAATATATATATATATATATATAGCTACTGTCCAATTAAGATCTCTTCATTACAAAATGCGGTTCAACTATATCAAAAAATAGATGCAGGTATTATCATGTGAAATAATATAATACAGTAGCTTCATAATAACATAATACCAACATCTAAAAATATTTTATCTGCAATTACAAATAACCATTAATGAAAGAACCCCATCCATCAAAGATTCCATCAACTGGCAGGGACATTAAGACACCAGGCATTGGCCATTCACTAAATTGCTAGCAGTAAAATGTGTTAAACAAAAGATAAAAGATACTGTGTCAGCCTGCAGGGTACATGCCATGCCATGCCATGCCATTCTAGTGCTCCGTATACACTGGCAATAGAAACATGTCATGCAGTAGCATGCATCTACCATCATGCTAGCGCCAACAACACACTAGCAAGGTATGCCCCTACCAGCACTTTCATCCTTGCATAGAGAAATAAGCATAATGAGTTTGCAACTTGAATAAGTAAAATGAACATGATCAAATGAGATATCTGATTCTTGAGAACTTCAGCATAAAATGGAATTACAATTGTTTTTTTAATCAAAACAGAAAACTCAATCACAAAGAAATTCAAGTTCCAAGAACAACCACTAGATCTGCATGCAACAAGTAGGCTTAAAATTGGGCATTGATTTTCCTAGAATGTATGAGAAACATAGAGCCAGTCAAAAAAGAAAAAAAAAAAAAGTTAAACTAATTAAATAGTAAGTTACCTGAAAATTAATAATTTCTGAAACCAGATGCCTTTCAAACTTCAATGACAATTGTCTCAACTCAAATACTTTAATTTGCGGAGGATAAATACCTATATCAAGATCAGACAAGCACACTAAGCATGTTTTCATCCAAACAAAACTTAACATGAAACCATCCAAATGTTACTTCATAAATTTACACCAAGTGACATCATATACAATTAAAATCATATATAAGTAGGAAATCATAAGGGATATACCAAAATGTGATTATGCATGGAAGGGGTCAGAGTTTGATGATTAGGAATTTCGAGGTCAAACCCTAGTCAACAATATAGACAGGAAAATCTCAAATATAGGTTGTCGAACAATTTCATTCCAACATCATACATTGCTGGAATTTTCTGGAAGACATGAATCATTGTGAAACTGACAGGGTTTAGAACAGATATTTCACTTTCAGACTGTATATTCCAGAATGAGATTCGAGTACATTGTGAGCTCTGTGATCAAGCAATCTGACCATATAATAGCACAGAGAGAGAGAGAGAGAGAGAGAAGAAAAGTAGAAAAGCACATCGGGCAGGACACATACCTTCACGATTGACTCACATTATTAACAAAATACTAATTCGGAAACTTTGTTGCAAAATGAGAAGTATAACCCCAGTCAACTAGAAATTCATGACATAGGACACTTAAAAGTGGCATGACTAATTAGAAGTTGCAAGAACTTCAACAGTCACATGTCAGTCCACTTGCAAGCTATGGCAAATAATAACAGTAATAAACTAGAAACAAAAAATGTAGCAAAGATAAAGAAATAAAAGATAAAAGCTGCCCCAAAGGCATCCACCTTCCTCAAGATAACAGCACAATACAACCACTCCATGGTTACACAATCCATCCATCATACCGGTATCTCCTTTAATAGAAACTGGTATTTCTCCCCAATTATGCAATCAAATGGCCCCAAGCCATCTCAATCCTTTGCATGGACCAGGTCAATTCTCATTCAATAAAACTTTTAAACATCAGCCAAATATTCCATGCATTTGCACCAATTTCAAAAATCTGAGAAAGAAGAAGAAAAAAATCTCTTGCACCAATAATTGGCAAGACATACACCTCAGGCAATCAAGTAACCACCCAGGTCAGTGGCCATTTATTAACAGTGAAACTACCCGAATTGTCAAAAATACAACCAATCCAACAAAAAACAAGAAAAATAGAGGAACTGCCGCATCTTAAAATATCATCATGGCTTGGTTTCATATTTAAAGGGTACCTAGTTAGGGAAACAATAAGAAAAATCACTATATGGAAACTGTAAGAGAACTCGATCCCAAGCTCTGGAAAAAAGAACAAAATTATTTGCATTTAGCTTCTAGATTAGCTAAGGTAGTAGGTGTAAGGTACTGACTCAGCAATATTAGACTATACCTGAGCTTATCAACACTAGCCACTTACCTCAACAAAGCAATGCTGTAAAAAGCCACAAAGGAATAAGCAAAAACCATTTTTGTTGTTCAGAACAATCCTTCCCTAAAGGCTCAGAGAGGAGAACATCCTTCACAAAAAAAAAATGGTTCTCTCATAACTTTCCAACTTGATTTCATAGGATCTACACATCAGGTCAAGAGACCAGCTGCCTATAGATTACCACTTCATGAAACAAAATATATATATATATAAAAAAAAGCAATTCTTGCATTTCTGCATCTCAATATGTCACAATCATCTCCACAAAAATGTAAGATTCTTCCTCTAAAATGGTCCAGAATTATGCATTGGCAACAGAGGGACCGCCATGACAACATAAATGCTTGTTGTGAAAGCATCATATTCCTCTATTATAACAACTTGTAATAGTCCATTTACAAGCCACCATCAGATTTTAACACAAAATTCTATCAATCTGTCCCTAGATCACTACCTCAACAAATCAAATAACAACTCCAATAGATGTGTAACTCTTGTTCCCTGCAATCCATCTCAGGAATATGAGTTCATATCAAGGTATGTCATCTTGTTACTAGGCCCCATACCAGTGCCATACTATTACCATGTTAGTACAAGGCCAATTCAGCATAGTGACACTCAGTACACCCTCAGAACCATGTATCATTACCGAACCAATATAATATGGTACGGCAAACATTGGTCTGTACCATGATCTACTGACCTCAAAATAAGCCATAATCGCATCCTTGATAGATTTAACCAAAGGGCGTCCCAACCGTCCCATCCCATTCCCATGAGAAAACGAGAGTGGGATGATTTCAAGACTCCGAAACCCATCCGCATAAAGAGAGAAGAAGAAAAAAGAAAGAAGTAAAGGAAGGAAAGAGGAAGAAAAGAAAAAAATGAAAGGAAAGAAGAAGAAAAATTAAAAAAGAAAGGAAGGGAGAAGAAAAAAGAAAAGGAATGGAAAGAAAGAAAGATAGAGGAAAAGAAAAAAAAGAAGAACGAAAAGAAGTGGAAAAAGATGGAGGACATCTACCGGCATACATGATCGAGACTGCTATCGAGATGAGACGGGACAGCGGGACATCCCATTTCATACAGAAATCAAGACACCTTCGTCCTATGGGATTTAAAACCTTGGATTTAACAACTCTCAGCTACAATCCGGTGATATATCACATGTTCGACATGATTTAGGACCCCGTTAACATTCTTGATATTTTGTTTTTGGAAATTATTTTCCAAAGAAAAAGTGCTTCCTCTTAAATTCCCACTTACCAAAGAGCATTCATCTCTAAATTGATGTAAATCCTACAATATCCGACATTACCAAAGCCCTTCAATTGAGTGTAAAGTACTCACAACCGACACTTACAAACAAGACACTTGTACATTTCTCAAAACAAATCTTTTGATGTTGAAAGGATCCAAAACTTGCCACAGACACACAAACTCCAGTCCACTTGGAGACATGCTGCTTCAAATGACAAACAATGCTTCCAATTCACAACATATTAGTGCTCATAGCTATCACTAATGTTGTTGACAAGGATGCATTCCAGCATTGATTGAGCCTTCAATCTACAAATAAATTGCATCAGTGGATATAGGAGAGAAATTTCAAAGTCATGGATTTTGGGGTTGAGTCAAATTGTCCAGGTTGGTTCAGTCAGGCCATATGATGTTTGACCGGACTTAAACCCAGTTAGAACACAGATTAGGTTAGGACCAGTTGGTAGGAAATACACAACGATTAAACCCAACCCAATTTTTTAAACAGATCATTTTTCAGACAAGAACTGACCTACACCTCAAAAACCAGATTGGATCAGGCCTAATCATGCACAGACTGGATCAGGTCATGGGCTAACCGTACCCCTTTGCAGGCCTACCAAATATCAAATCGAACCAGGACCTGCAAAATCATAACCATCACCCCAAAATTGTCCATGAACTCCCAACATCAAACCTAGCCACCACTCAAAGATTCCTGAAGCAAGAGTTAGAAATGAACTTCCTGCTCGAATTCCATGCTAATTGGAATATGAAGTTTTGGGCAGTTTTCATGGCTCTTTAGCTAAAAGGTCCTAACTTTCCCAGTAAAACATTTCCCAGCACCTACTTTGCCACTTAACTTGAATGTGTGACCACCAATTTTGCATCAACAAGATGATAAAACCTTTCTTTACACAATCCCTCATTACCAAATCAGCTTCAACGATGCTGCTAAAAGTTTCGTTCCATCCTATTTTCATTGTTGTGGAATTAGAAGCCTTCATATCTTAATGCATGTACTTAATTTATTCACAGCAGTTAGAGCAGGATCCACTTTCTAAGGATTATGAGTCAAACCAATAGCATGTCTGCTGTTATCTCCCTGCAACTTGCTTTCTTTGCCAACACAAGATTAGGACCACCCCCTCCATTCTATGCTGACCCAGGCCGAGGCTGACTTTTTGAGAAGCCAGTTCCCAATGTGCTCAAGGCTCTGCTGGCCTGCCAGCAGTAGTGGGAATTCTCCCATTCCCTGGTAAAAGGTTGGCTCGATGTCAGTAAAGACCTCTTGTAGATGTCCCTATTTGTGCACTGTTCCCTCAGCTAGGACTCAACCTTTGGTCATTCAATATGATAGGAAGGATTGCTAATACTATTGGTAAGCCACTCTATAATTGGGACCTCATCTCTTACAGTCTAGAACCATCAAAAGTCCAATCTCCTCCACCAGATTTGACCTCAACAATTAACTCTGTGTCAATGCACAACTAATACTCAAAATCCATGAGTATGGAACCATGTTCGCTAAACAACCAAAAGAATGGATGGAGGTTATGCATTATTAAATATTCAATTTTTCCCCAACCTAATGAGATGAGTAATTCAAGTAAAGTTCATTGAAACATGCATATGCATATATATACATGCATATAAAAATATGCATACATACTTAATACTAGCATTTAACATGTGCAAAGCACATGGAAAGCTCATTCAAGTTAGATTTTGCTAGTAGTTTTTTTTTTTTTTTTTTTGGGGGGGGGGGGGGGGGGGGGACTCTAACAACTCCAGAGTTTTCTTTTCTTGGAACTCTTTCATAATTATAACAAGCAGGTAGCTTTTCTTTTGAAACTCTCTAACTACTCACTTGATCCTTGTCTTTTCCTCATGTACCATCAGGTGAGACCATTGAACTTAGTGCCGACCACCATTCCAATGCTTACTGATAAGGTACAACATGTCCCCATACCCACACACAGATTGACGTAGTTGACACCACATCTGTAATACCCCTACATATTAGTGCTTATTACATGATCAGTTGCATATGTGAACTAAGCGTATTGTAGCAACTACTAATACGTGTGAATGGAAACATCACAAGATTGATTCTTTTGTATGAGAATTGCATTAGTATCAAATTTAATGACTAATAAGACCCCAGGTCTGAGTAAAAAAAGTTCAAGGACTAACTTGCCAATGCTAGAGTCATGGCCTCATGCATCTGTTGCCATCTGCGACCTCATGCTTATCATAAATGCTCAAGTATCAAACAACCATCTCATGCCTATGCCACCTCTTGTATATTTATGAATTGCCACTTCATGCTAATTTCCATTCAGCTACCACCTCATGCGCATGCATCTCATGCTTATTACCGGTAAAGCAGCACCTCATGCCAGAAATTCAGCCACCTAGCTTCTCCTATACTTGAAACCTAGTTAGTAATATCTCATGGTGAGACACCTAATGTTTACAAGCCATCTATAAACATGAGGTTGCAGCCCTCTTTTCCCTATTTTTGCTAACCCTACAACTTGTAAACAACCATTGAGGAAAGGAGAGAGTAAAGAAGAAAGTGAATACCAAGCAATCCTCTAAGACAAAAGAAGACTGCATGAAGTTTTAGAAGAGGAATCAGTAAGCATCCTGAAACAGTAGATATTCCACTTTACAAGTTATTTATTGATATTTTTCCTTCCATCTCTTGTTCAACATCGGCTTTACAATTTCACTCCTCTTGGAGATTGGATCATCAGAAAGACATTGGATTCAGCAATTGTTTTGTTAAAAGAAAACTCAAAATCCAATTTTTATTATAAATGATCATAAGTTGTATGATCAAATCTCTGTAAACATCTGTGTCAATTAACTTTGGAAACTTGGTCTCTGTGTTTTGAACGATTAGCAACATTTGCATTTATCGCACTCCAGCTAAGTTGCCTTATTCGAAACTTACATGGAGACAATCAAGTATGTTGTTGAATGATATGTAATTATTAGAAATGCTTTAACAATTATGTTTCCTAATGAAAAATCTCATATTCTATATATTAACATAAAAATTATGGTCAATCAGTGAACCCTTAACCAGTGGATGTAATAGTTGGTTTCAGCAAGGATTTACATCCTGATGTGATGATGAGACATCCCACCATCCCAAGTGTCAGGATAGGATGGGACGAGGACCATGAAAGGATAAGATGGGACATCCGCCATCCTAAATGTCAGGACATGGCACATATGATTCCGAAAAATTGGGATGGCCTGATCCCATGGGGTTGGAATCTTTCAGTTCAATGAACCCCTTACCAACAGGTATAATAGTAGGTTTCAATCAAACCCCTAACAACCCGGTATCGTAGTTGATCAATAGTGAACCCTATTTAGCAAGTACAATGATTGGCATATCGATGAACCCAGACCGATGGGTACAACAGTTGGTTTAAGTGAACCCTTAACTAAAGAATCTATGAGTCCATGACCAACAAGTACATATAGTTGCTTACTAACCAGTTGATATTGAAATATCATAATAAGTGTCCCAAAGCTTCCAGTGTATTCAAGTATTTTCAAGTATATCTCAGTGTATTTTTGAGATAAAGGAAAGTTAATCTCCACCATCTCTATCCTATACCCAGCCCACCCCTTGTGGCTTAACTCCTATTGGAGCCAAACCCCGCCTCCCTTGCCTAGGTGAGGGGCATCCAAGCAAGTGCTCAATGCTGGCATATTCAAGTATTTCTAAGTGTATTTTAGTCAAACAAGTGTTTTCATGTTTTCAGCAATTTTGCACTAAAAGGCATGTATCTTGGATTCTTGATGATACCATTTGTTTCAAAAACATTCAATATTTCAAAACAAAGTTAATATTGGTATATGACTTATTGATATCTCCTACAGGATATTATTATTAACTATTTGAGTTTTAAGAAGCATCGATCCTTATTGCTTTCCATGTTCTATTTTCCTGATACTACATTGTTTGCTATCTTGATCAATGTAGCTCATGCACCTATTTAGGGTATTTCAGGAGTGAAGAACTTGTTGGCTTACCCTACTAGAAGTTTGAAGTATTTTGAGTTTTGCATAGCAAAGCCTACATTAGAAAGAGTTGTAATGTACCTATAATGAATTAGTTTGTGTTTTGTAATGCACCATCAAGAAGAATGTAAAAAGTACTAGTTTGTGTATTACTAGATGGTAGATGAAATTTTAGTTTGCTCCATTCAATAAAATAATCACTTATATCATAATCAAATGACAAGGCTTGATGTGAGAATGGTATGCTTCTGTGATGATTAATTAAAGTGATTTCGAGCCATTTTTTGATTGTAATTGTAATCACTCTTGGGACTTGGTCAAGCTAAGTTCTAATTCACGCCAACACTTTATCATGTGTCGATACAAGGGTACAACAAGCCCCATGCCATATCGGTATTATACCAGATCGATATGGTACATCCCATACCACCTCGTATAATTTGGTAATCATATATATATATATATACACACACACATAAAATGATACTCCATGGAGGAGTATCCTGGTGTTGCCAACTCAGCTTCCTTTGTTGTGCCACGTGGAATCAAAACTCAGCTTCCTTTGTTGTGCCAACCCAAACCTGGCGGGGAAAAAAAAAAGACTCCTCTCCCCGCCCCAACCTGCGACGGCCCCCCTCCCCTCATCGACCCGCTCGCAATGGCCCCCTTCCCCTTCTCCTTGCCGCCACTTGCCGTCGATCTCCACCGTCGGGGGAACGAAGGTGGCGCGGGCAGTCAGGAGACCAGGATGTGGTGCCGGAGGCGCGGAGCAGCGCCTGAAGAGGGGTGCAGTGCCGGAGGCGCGGAGCAATGGCCGAGGGGCGGTGCAGTGCCGGAGGCGCGGAGTGGCCAGGGGCAATGCGGGCGGCCGGCAGGCAGTGCTGGTGGCCAGCGGTAGCGCGGTGGTTGGGAAGCGGTGTGGGTGGCCAGGGGGCAGCGTAGGTGGCCAACAACTGACAGGCATTGTGGGTGGCCAGGGGGCAGCGCGAGGGGTGGGGTGCAGGGGATCGACGACCGGCGAGTGGCCAAGGGGCAGCACAGGGGGTGGGGTGCAGGGGACCGAAGGGCAGCAGTGCAGGCAGGTGAGGGTGGCGATGGAGGCAGCCGCTAAAGGCGCATGGGAGGACGGCAAAAAAAATAATAAAAATAAAATATTAAAAAATATTAATAATTTATTATTTTATAAAAATCATAAAAATAAAAATAATATAAAAATAAAAATTAGAGATCGATTTTGTATTCAATTTTAAAAATTTAAATATTATAAAAAATAAATAGCGACGACCAATTTTTTAATTAAAAAAATTAAAAATAATTAACGATCGATTTTACGATCAATTTTATTAATAAAAAAATATTTAACAAAATTTGTGATCAATTTTGCAATTGATATGTTAATTAAAAAAATTAAAATAATTAGCGACCAATTTTGCAATCGATTATATTATTAAAAAAATTAAAAATAAATAGCAACCAATTTTGTGATCGATTTTTTTAATAAAAATTTAAAAATAATTAGTGACTGATTTTGCAACCGATTTTATTAATAAAAAATATTTTAACAAAATTAGCGACTGATTTTACGATCGATATATTAATTAAAAAATTAAAAATAATTAATGATCGATTTTGCGACTGATTTTATTAATAAAAATTTAAAAATAAATAGCAACCAATTTTTTAATTAAAAAAATTTAAAAATAATTAGCGACTGATTTTGTGACTGATTTTATTCATAAAAAAAATATTTTAACAAAATTAGCGATCGATTTTCTGATCGATATATTAATTTAAAAAATTAAAAATAATTAGCGATCGATTTTGTGATCGATTTTATTAATAAAAAAATTTAAAAATAAATAGCAACCGATTTTGCAATCAATTTTTTAATTAAAAAATTTAAAAATAATTAGCAATCGATTTTATGACTAATATATTAATAAAAAAAATAAAAATAATTAGCGATCGATTTTGTTAATAAAAGAATTTGAAAAATAATTAGCGACTGATTTTGCAATCAATTTTTTAATAAAAAAATATTTTAATAAGTTTAGAGATCGATTTTGTGAATGATTTTAGCTATCGATTTTATGACCGATTTTGCAATCGATTTTAAAAAATAAAATTTTATAAAATTTAATTTATTTTTTTAATTTTTTGGTCGCAAAATCGATCGCAAATATTATTAGTGATCGATTTTTAATTTTTAGCAACCAATTTTTCGATCGCTAAAACCCTTTTTCTTTTTAGACATTTGCTGAGATAGAAGGAGAGTTGTGGTGGGGCGGCACCGGTGGGCATGGAGAAAGTATGAGAACAGGAAGAAAGAAGAAAAAGAAAAAAATAATAAAATATTATTTTATAAAATAATAAAAATATAATATATATAATAAATAAATAAAATAAAATAAAATATTAAAAAAAGCTAAAGAATATTTATTATTAAAAAATTTTAATAATTACATGCCATTATTATCTGTCCCACGCAACGTGCAGGTCTTCAACTAGTTGAATATTATATTTAAGGAAAACAAAAGGATTCTGCATCCTTGGTCAACTTGACATTTTCTAATTACCAATATACAGAAGGATCTATAAACCTCTTAGTAACATTTATTAATACCTTCTAATGGCTTAAAAACCCCACCAATCATTTTACCATTCCTTTTGTTGTTGAGACCTAAATAAACCTATTCAGGTGGGTTCTACCCTTCAATTTTTTTCTTTTTTCCTTTGTAATGATCCAATAGGTTCCATTGAAGATTGGGGGTCTTTCAAGCCTTCTTAATGATTTGGAGAACAAATTGCGCTCCCCCTTTTCCTCATGTTTCTTTAATTGGTTTCTTTCATTCATCTCAAGGTATGATGTCTTGATGCTAAGCCATGTATCGGTGCCACCCTATTACAATGTTGGTATGGGGCCAGTTCGACATATCGAATGTCAATATGCCTCCTATACTATGTAGCAGTACCAAACCGATACGATACCATATGCCCTATACCACCCAATTCAGTATGATATGGCATTCCTTGGTTCATCCAGAATTCCACATACTACAAATTATTTTGGTTTTCCACTACATACCAATGATTCATTCCTTCACGTAATCTTGTAACATCCTAGGCCCACCATCCCATGACAAAGATTTTCTTTTATATTACTCAAGTCATTTCTTTTATATTACTTAAGTCACCAAATGCTACTTTTTAAGTAGATAGCATGGTTCTGCACCTTAACAAAGTCTTGGATAACAAATACCATTGCTGTCATCTCTATCTTTATCATGTGATCCTCCACTTGACTTTATCATCTCAAGCTTGATGCATGAAATATTATTTTATTTTTTCCTTTCATTTCCCTAATCCAACATAGCCTTCTCACACTTTGAGCTACAATCATTGTCTGAGCATATCTTCAAGTGTGCTGCCTTTCAACTTTGTATTAAGAAATATAAAAGAACACAAGATGAATAACAATTTATTCTTGACTAGTATCTTGCACCTGTACTGCCGCACGTGCTTATTTTGCAGGGAAAACATTAGATGGATATGAGTCCCATTGTCAGTAAACGAATAATTACATGAATGGTTTAAACCTCAAAAGTCAAAATCCATCACAACATTGGGCTCTTAGCCTCTCCTTGCACATGCTTTAGCACACATGAGAGGAGTAGACAGCCAGACTCATGGGCTCTTAAAGCACTCTATTATGATTCTGCATTAAAAGCACTTGTCTATGCGATGGTCTCGCAGGAAATAGAAAAATATAATGAGGCTTCACTTTCTGGATGTCACCCATGTGAGGCCAGCCTCAACTCCTTTGCATTATACATCTTCATATATGAGTTTAATTCACTTATTATTAAATAGCTTGTCCTATACACTTGCAAAAAGATATCTTCCCAGTACTAAAAAAGTATGTTATGTTCGCTGTGCAATCGCCCCCAATGATAAATAAAAGAAACACTTTCAGAAAAATTTTTGAGCCTCGTAAACTGGCTCGATCACTCAAGCAGAAAAATTTTGAACCATGCAACTGTCAATCCACAGGACAATGAAATCCCACGTACAATGGAATTATTAATGTACTAGAAACCAATACATATGAGAACATAAATAAAAGGGTCTGTTAAGGCTTCCTCGTTTGAGGAAAAGAAAAGGCAAGATATTTGGAACTTGTCATACCTGATGCAATGACATACTCTCCATCAGGAGTCACCTTAATTTTGGTCGTGGCAGTCTCGAACCTCAAATCCTGGATTATGTCCATCCTTTGAAGGTAATCTAGTTAAGGACATAAGAAGCAAATTATTTAATCAGTTACAACTCATGCACTAGGTCAAATTACATTGATCATTGAAAAAATCTCAAAACAAAAAGCATTAGGTAGCCTACCATCAAGAAATTAAGCTCAAAAAAAGAGGAAATACCGATCTGATATGAAGAACAAAAGACCGAATCCAATAAAGAGAAGTGGAAAAAAAAGTACCTTTATCCTTACGAAGGGCTCTGATCTTCCTGGGCGGGAGCCATGTGGGCACAGAACGCTGGCCCGAGACCGAGTAGAGCTTGACGCCATTAATGGAGGTGGACTTCATGCTACCTCCAAACCCTAGATTTAGTTTTGGGGGAAGAGGAGGGCTTTGGAGCGGAGAGGCTTCTAAACTCCCTATGCACTGTAAAAAAAAAAAAACAAATGGCGGGATTTTTTTTTTCCCTTTAGCAAGGTGCAGGAGAACCATGAATTAAAACTTTGGTAGCCAAAGAAAATCCTTTCGATGGAAAATCCCCAAATCCTACAATTTATCATGCTTCTACCAAGATTAACCTCTCAAAACCTCAAGGGACCAACTCACACCGCCGCAACTCGCACAAAACCCGTATGCTTGAGATAAAACCCCAACCGGAACCTAAGACTCCGGTCTCTCTCAGGTGCCCTCCTTCCCCATCTCCTTCCACATAGATCTCCGAAAGAGAAAAGAAAATGAAAAGAAAAAAAAAAAAGGAAAAGAAGAAAATACATCAGGAGAGGTCTTACCTTTCAATTTTTTCTGTATTTCCTTTTTTTTCTATTGATTTTTCCTATGTTTTTCCCCGGTTTTCCTTCTCGGGTGGGAGGCTTAGACGAGAGTTTACTCGTTTGGAAGGCGTCAAAGGCGTCAAACGGCCGAACAAGGAAGCTTGGAAAATCCTCAAAACGAGAAGACTATAAATTCTTACATATTATTTTTTTTATTTTCTCTAGTATCTCATCGCCATATAATTTTATCCTTAACTTCATAATATTTATTTTTTCAGACAAATAAATTCCCTGATTTATACATAACAATAGCAATAATGTAAGTTATGTTCTCAGTTCTCACACTAAATGTGTACTCACAGATCGTTCACACAATTTCACAAATTTCACTGAAAAAAACTTTTAGCCATCGTCTAAACTTTCTTGTTGTGCTTCCTTCGAAAATCAACGAAAACGAAAACGAAAACAAAGGAAGGATGGAAAAATTAAAAAGCAAGACCTTTTCCTGCATAGTTTGATTTTTTTTTTTTTCTTTTTTGGAGATGTGGGAAGCAAAGCACCTGAGAGAGATCGGAGGAGAAGGCCAACGCCAGTGACGGAACGTGGCGGCGAGGAGGCCGGCGACAGTGGAGAGGCAGGAGGAGGCGGCGAGGAGGTGGGCGTCCGCGAGGGTTTGGAAGGGAGGAAAAAAAAAAACCCTGCCGCTGCTTGGGAAAAAAAAACAAAAAAAAACAAACCCGACACTTGGCGTGCTAAGAGCGCTGGACTATCTTATTATATTGTTGTATAGACTAATTTTGAGCCGTACGTTGTTCTGATCATAATAAAAAAATAATTATATATAAATAATAAAATTATATTTATTTTATTTTATATTTTTTATTATCTATGTAAATATATTTTAATTATAAAACTATAACTAGACTGAATAGATAATTATGATATGTAATTATTAAAAATTTTTAATAATAAATATTTTTATTTTTTTAATATTTTATTTATTTGTTTATTTATTATATAAGATATATTTTTTATTATTTTATAAAATAATATTTTATTTTATTTTATTTTTATTTTTATTTTTTTTACATGCCCGTCAATAGCACTGCATCCTTCTATTGTCCCACTACTTTTCTTTTCTCTTGGCAAATGCCGATCTCGACATTTTTTTTCTTCTCATATCTTTTTCACGTTTATCGATGCCGTCTCACCATCGCTCTCCTTCTCTCTTAATAAACGTCGATCCTGATCATATTCCTCGGTACTGCATCTCTATCGGTACCGCCGCCCTCGGCTCCATCACTGAAAGAAGAGAGAAACTTTCTCCTTTTTTTTTTTATAAAATAATATTTTATTATTATTCTTTCTTCTCCTTTCTATTTTTATATCTTCTTCGTGCTCGCCAATGCCATCCCACCATGGCTCCTATTTTCTCTCGACAAACCTCGATCCCAATCGTACTCCCATTCCTTCACTTTTTCTCATATCTTTTCCAAACTTTTGGAGAATATAAAATACAGAGATTTAGCTTTCAAATTAATTGAGTACTGTGCTCTATCTACAGATAATTTATTAGATTTAATCTAATCTAATTCGATAGATCGATTCAAATCTTGAAATATATTATTTTTTAAAAAATAATAAAAATATTATTTTTAAAAAAATAAATTAGTATATTATTATTTTAAAATTAAAAAAATAATATGTTATATTTTTAAAATAATAATAAATTAATATTTTTAAAAAATAATAATATTATTTTTATAATATTTTATTTTTTAAAAATAATAAATTTTTAAAAATATTTTTTATCTTTTATTTCTTTCCTACTTTTATTTTTAAAATTTTAAAATATTATTTTACTATTATATAAAAATAATATTTAAATTATTATAGATAATAAAATAATAATCCATGTGGCACAATTAAAATTATCTGAGATGCTAAAATGGCAACACCATAATATTCTTCTATAGAATATTATATTTTTTTTATCTCTTATCCCTTTCCTATTTTTATTTTTAAAATATTATTTTTTATTTTTTAAAATATTATTTTTTATTTTTTAAAAATATTTATTATTATTATTTAAAAATAATATTTAAATTATTATAAATAATAAAATAATAACTCATATGGTACAACTAAAATCATTTGAGATGTTGAGATGGTAATACCATAATACTACTTCATAGAGCATTATTATATATAATAGATAATTATTAATATCATATATTAATAATATAATTTAATTTATATGATAGAATTTAATATAATTTTTTATTAATTCATTTATTGTTTGAAGAATTGTTAAAGGAGAGGATAAATGATATTAAAAAAAAAAAAAAAAAGGCTTATGTGGACAATCTCAAATGGCAAGAAACTTCTCTCCATTTTTACTTTCTAATATATATATTAGATGACAATCGGACTGAATTAGATACAGATCGGATCCATAGATTGCATAAAAACATTATCAATCTAAATCTGATCTATTGTTAAATGAGTCAAAATTTCTAACCGAATCCAACCTTTTCGATTTAATCAACTTAATATATTTATTAATTAGATTAAATAAAATAAATTAGTTAAATGGATTAAATAGATCAAATAAAATGGATCAAAAATAAGTTAATTAGGTATTAAACAAGTTAAATAGATCTTAAATGAATTAAATAGGTTAAATGGATTAAATAGGTTATTTGACTCAATCCAATCTAAATATTAAAAAAGTTAGATGGTTCCATCTTTGAAATCCAAATCTAATCTAAATATTAAATAAATTAAATGGATCAATATATTTATAACCCAACCTTGTTCGGCCTAAATCAAAATTTATTTATGACAAATCGAATTGATAGGGCGGATCATATTTTGCAAGCCCCAATGCATACACACACACAATATATATATATATATATATATATATATATATATATATATGTACATACATGCATACATACATATACATATATATACACACATATATAAGTATGTATGTATGTATATGTATATGTATACACATGTATATACATACATATATATACATGTATACATACATACATATATATATATATATGTGTGTGTATATTGTTGGGGATAAACTCCGCTCCTGCCGAAGTCAAGTTCGGTGCCCAGCTTGATGCGGCCAGTAGCCACGGAAGAACTTCGACGGATGGATCTTGGCCCAACTATTACAGCTGATCGAACTGCTAAGCGGCCGAGCTCCTTCGAACTCCCAGCGGCCAAACTCTTAAAGTGGCCGACCCTTCAGCCGGCTGAATTTCATAGCAATAGTCCCTCGACCGAACTTCTCTAGCGGCCGAGCTTCTACGAAAGTCGGACTCCTCCAGCAACCGAGCTTCTACGGAAGCTGGACTCCCTGTGGACTTCTCCAACGGTCGAGCTTCTACAGAAGCCGAACTTCCTGCGGGCTTCTCCAGCAGCCGGGCTTCTACGGAAGTCGGACTCCTTGCGGACTTCTTCAGCGGATGGGCTTCTCAATGGCCGAACTTTCATGAAAGCCAAACTTCTTATGATGGATTCCGGCAGGCGATCCTGCTACGGTTACATGATAATAACGATCGACATTTATCGAGTCAATAACGATCGGTGTTGATCAGGACAGTTACGACAATCATTAATCAAGGCGGTTACAACAAGCTCCCTCTATAAAAAGGACCTTCCATATACACTTAGGCCAGGTTCTGAAAATCCTTTTCTCTTCCTGAAAACTCTACCGAACACTCCATTCCTATTGACTGAAGCTGACTTGATCGTCGGAGGGTCCTATCGGAGCCACCCCCCACCGACTCCGGATGGGACTTTGTTTTGCAGGTCCCCGGTGGCGACCTCATCGACCTCCACTCCAGTGGATTTCGGCGACGATCAGAATCTGCATCAATAGATTGGCGCTAGAGGAAGGGCTACCGGCAAAGATTTCTCTCTTAAAGGAAGCCGGAGTTCCTTTGTTCTTAAAGGAGTGCTCGAGAAATCTCTCTTCCTCCTTATTCGAATTTCTTTCCAAAAAAAAAAGATGCCCCCCAGGAGAGCCTCCACCCGACGATCGGCGGCCTCCGCAGCCCAATCTCATTCGAGTCCGTTCGCTCCCGCTCCAGCCCCGGCGACCCAAGCTCACTCTGTAGCTCGGCGATCGGCAGCCTCTACAACCCGATCCCGTTCGAGTCTATCCGCTACCGCTCTAGCCCCGGTGGCTCAGGCTCAGTCTGTAGCCACGGTAGATGCTGAGCAGTTCAACCTGCTCATCCAGCAGGTTTATGGCCTCACTGAGACAGTTCAGGTGGTGCAGGCCATGCACCAGCAGGCCACCGTACCAGTTCCACTAGCACAGGATTCTCCAGAGCCGTGTGGTCCAGTCCAGAGGTAATCGACATGGGCTACCCGACCTCCAATCCCCGGAAGAGGAAGGCAACGGAAGGAGAGCCCTTGTTCAGACCGCAGCTCATCCTAGGGTGAAGCTTTGCACCCATTCAGCAGGAAGACCTTGGAGATTAGAGACCGCGAGGATCTCCTGGATCGAAGGCTCTTAGAAATGAGCCGATGAATCGAAGAACTCCGTCACACTCCCTCTTCACGCGGTAATGACATCTGCACTAACCCTCCTTTTTTGCAGAAAATCATGCAAGAACCTGTCCCGCCGAACTTTAAGCTCTCACAGTTCGAGAGCTACGATGGGACCACCGATCCGGTCGACCATCTGAAAGCCTTCCAGACAACGATGTTGCTCCATGGCGCGTCAGATGCTATCTTGTGCCGGGCTTTCTCCTCTACCCTTAAAGGAGGCGCTAGAAACTGGTACTCGACGCTCAAGCCAAACACCATCTCATCGTTTGATCAGATTAGTCAACAGTTTGTGGCCCACTTTGTTAGTAGCCGGCGACCACGCCAAGGTTCGGAGTTCTTATTAGCCATTAGGCAGAAGGAGGGGGAATTCATTCGGGCTTACATTACTCAGTTTAATACTGCTGCACTAGAGGTCCGGAATCTGAACCAGTCAGTCGCCATAGCCGCTCTCAAAGGCGGCCTTTAGAAGAACGACCTATTGTTCTCCCTAAAAAAGAAGTATCTCAGGGACTTTGCCGACATGCTGGCTCGGGCCGAAAGTTATGCCCGGGCAGAGGAGGCCTTCGAGGTTAAGGACGACGAAGTCGGCAGCAAGCGGCGAATCGGCAGGCTTGGCAGATCCACTGAAGAAAGAAAATGGACTGAAGCTCGACCACATTCCCGGACTCCCCTTGGTCGTGGGCGAGCTCGGACTCCTCAAGCTCGAAAGCGGGGAAGCCCTGACGGAAGGACACATCGAGGTTCTCCTCAGTGCTGAAGTTCTCCCCAACGACGATGATTTCACAACTACGCCCCCCTTAACACCCCAAAGACTCAAGTTCTGATGGAGATCCGGGAACGACTTCCAAGATCAGAGAGAATGCGTTCCCATCCTAGCAAGCGCAATCCCAACAAGTTCTGCCTTTACCATCGCGATCACGGTCATGACACTGAGGAGTGTATTCAACTTTAGGACGAGATCGAAGAGCTCGTCAGGCGAGGCAGACTAAGCCAATTTCTTCGAAGACGGCCTGAGGAGAAGGAAGATCGGCTGAGAGCGCTATCGCCAAGTGGGGAAAACCAGCAAGAAGATCAGCCGCCCCTTGGTCATCAATACTATCTTAGGGGGACCTCAGCAAGGGGAGACCAGCAGATCCGAAGGATCGGTGAAGAGGCGGAGGATCATGGAGCCTGTAGCCTTCACCGAGGAAGACGGTCAAGGAATCCAATTTTCACATAATGACACGGTTGTAGTTTTCTTGAATATTGCTGACTACGATGTACGCCGCATTCTGATAGATAATGGAAGCTCAGCTGATGTATTATTTTACGATGCCTTCTCAAAAATATCCCTACCCGACGACCGATTGGGGTCGATGAATTTTCCGCTGGTAGGATTTGCTGGCAACATCGTATCAGTCGAAGGTATAATAACATTGACCGTAGCAGCAGGGCAGTGCCCGAAGCTGGCCAAAGCTCGGGTCGACTTCCTAGTCGTAAGGACCTCGTCCGCATATAACGCAATTCTTGATTGACTTAGTCTAAATGCACTTCGGACGGTAGTGTCAACCTATTATTTGAAGATGAAGTTCCCGATGAGTCACAGGGTCGGAGAAGTCAGAGGAGACCAGGCTCTAGCAAGGTTTTGCTATTCGATCGCCCTGCATAAGGAAGACCAGCCCGACCTTTATCTTATTGATGGATTGGACGTTCGTGACGACCTCACTGAGGAGCGGGACGAGCCTATGGAAGACCTCATTTCTGTGCCCTTAAATGATGGAAACTTGGAGCATGTGGTGTGATAAGTATAATAAATTCATCAATAAAAGTATTAATTTATCAATTAATTGATATTAATTTTTAAAAATTAATAATCAATTTATATATAATTTTTGAGAAATTCATATTTTTATTAATTAAAAAATTAATTAAAAAATAATAAAAAATAATAAAAATTAAAAAATTAAATTTTATTATTAATAAAAAGAGCTCATTTTTTTTATCACAACGAAATAAATTTTAAGTAAAACGGAGCTAAAATGGAAAAGATATAAATTTTGAAAGATATAAAATAAATAAAAATTAAATAAAAAAAGAAAACGGCTCAGTCGGCTCCGTAAGCCGAGCCACCAAGCCAAGCCAAGCCATCAAGCCGACTCAGCCGTTGAAGCCATCAGCCGGTCCACGATCTAGGCGTGGACCGCCAGCTCAGCAAATTTCCGGCGAATCAGAGATTGCCACGTGGTGGACCTAGACCCCTTAAGGGTCTACAGAAATTTATCGCGGCTCACAAGGGTAATTTAGTCTTTTCGTCCGACAACAGCGGTGCTGATTGGTTGCGGTGTGCGGTGCGGCCGGTCCACGCGGTCCATGGGAACAGTTATTGCGCGATCGGACGGATGTGGTTGTTTGCGGTCAGGATCGGACGGCTGTGGTTGCTTCCGAATTTTATTCAGATACAAACATCACGCGGATCACCATCGGACGGCAGCGCTCGATCCAGGCGATGATCCGACGGTCCAGAACAGCTGCCGGCGGTGATCAAGACTCCCGAAGCATGATTTGCGGCCAGATTTCCTCGATCAAGCGCGATCCAACGGCCAAAATTTAATCCTGACCCGATCTGAGCTTATCTGCATCCGATTTTGATGATTTTTGGACCGTTGGATTCCTATTGAACGGCTGGATTTTATCAGATTTATCAGAGTCATATCAGAGCTATTTTGATTCAAATTTTATCCAAATTTCTTTGTATTTTTTTACGATTACAAAGGCTATTAGTCCCATATTGCCTTTAGAAAAAATATCCAGCCCTCCTAGCTCTATAAAAAGGACCCCAGGCCATCAAAAATTGATATCTCCGATCAAGGTGAAGCTTTGGTACAGGGGCGAAGCCAGGCTATGGGTTAAAGGCTGCTTCGAAGCAACGGGATGCCGAGAAGAAGAGCCGAGCTTCTACACCATCTTTCTGCCAATGCCGATCCAAGATCAGAGATCAGGCTATTTTATTTTATTATCTTTTCTTTTTAAATTTTATGTATTTAAATTCTAAAATTTTAGTTAATAAAAATTTTATTTTTGCATTATAATTTCTTGCTTTTTATTTTTATTGTAATTTGATTTCTATAATTTAATTATTACTTTTTATTGCAAGTAGATGCTAAGATCTAACTAATAGATCTTAGTACCAAATTTAAATTCCTGCATCTTTTAATTTTCGCTTTTTATTTTCCGACTTCACTTTTGATCTCGAAACTCTTCTTTTTTTATCTTTTTCTTTTCCGACTTCAGTTTTTATTTCAAAATTCAAATTATTTTTTTTTCTTTTATAAAATTAAAGATTTTAAATCTAAAAACACTACCTTCCCTGTGGATTCGACCCGACTCACTACTATTTACGTATTTTCAATAATTTTAAGAAGTCGGATTAAACTGATAAACACGGTGTCTTAACGACAACATCGCGTCCCTATCAAGTTTTTGGCGCCGTTGCCGGGGAAGGTTTTTGATTTTTGATTTTGATTTCTTTGATTTATTAAAAATAATTCCGGCAAACGCACCAAGTTTTTGGCGCCGTTGCCGGGGAAGGAATAGATGCTATTTTTTTTTCTTTGATTTCTTTGATTTTTTTTTGTAAATTAATTATTTTTTTAATATTGCTTACTAATTTTTTTTTATTTATTTTATAGAAAAAAAAACAAAGAAAGCATCAAATTTTGGTGAGATCAATCCTAACCCTAGTCCTCTTTATTTATTTATTTATTTATTTTATTTTTAAATTAATTTAAAAAAATATCTATTTAAACCTAATTAAAAAACTCATGATAAGATTAGAAATCCTAATTGTTTAGAGCATGCATCATATTAGTTTTATTTTTATTTTTATTTTTTTTGGTGATTGCTGGAGGCAAGGTAAGCCTTTCAGAATATAATTAGTTACATGCATCTAGTTTAAATTGCATAGAACCCTTTGATTGAATTTTTTTTTTGCATTTTGCATATTCATATTAAATCAAATTAAGGGCACAACCCAATTAAACAAGATAAGGTGGGGATTTGATCACCCTTCCTTAGCCCACAAACAACCAACCAGCATCCTGCATTGACCTAAGCCTTTAATTTTAAAATCAATTAGACATCAACCCTAGGAACTCGAGCTCAATAGGACAAGGAATCCTAAGAGTTGAACCGGGTTAGGATAAGTCAATTTGACTGGTGTCTAGGAAAGTGGTTCAGGGACGATTGGGCCCGAAGGAAGGTGGTTTCTAATTGGTTCCGTTCGCTTACCTGGCCAAGCACAATTGGTGTCTAAGGCAAGCAACGGGGGGACTCCCACCGACCTTACACTTACCTGGCTAGTTGATTGGCTAATCCTACACTTGGAGGGCTTGAAGGTGACCTTGGCAGTTAGGAGCTGTCTAGATCTAGGATAACCCTTAGTCAGGATTGATTGACCAACTTGATTGCTAACCAACATCAAACCTAATTAAACCTAATTCTTCTCTTTCTTCTTAGTTCTAGGACTCCTTAGGACCTCTTCTTTAGAACTTCTTTCTTTCTTTAAAAAAAATAAAATAAAATAAAATAAAATAAATTAAATTAAATTAAACTAACTAAAAAAATTAAATTAAATTAAATTAAATTAAAATTAAAAATTAAATAATTAAAAAAAATTAATTTTTAATATAATAAAATAAAAATAATTAAAAAAAAAATATCTAAAAATTTTTTTGAACCATACATTAGGGTTACACTAATACATGCATGGTAGGAAATCATTTTTTCTGATTTAGTTGAACTTAATTGAATGGTTGATTCACATTAAACATAATAATCAAATGGCTAATATGAATCTAATAGTCCAAAAATTAGATAAAGTTGACCTTCTTGATCAGAAAATAGATCAACTCCTAACCCTAGGTCAACAATCTTCTAATTATCAGGAGAGTTATTCAATCTGTGCTAGTCCAACCCATCATGTAAGTGAATATCCTATGACTGCACAGTTTCCATATTTTATCCAAGAACAAGTTCAAGCTACTCAAGGATACTCCAAATTGATTAATGACCCATTTTCAAATTCATATAATTCAGATTGGAGTAACTTTAATTTTTCTTGGACATCCCAACAGACTCAGGCTCAGACCCAAATTTCACTTGAGCAAAATTATCAAAATTATGCCTATAATAATGGTCAGCCTAGTCAGTTTAACCAGCCATCATATTATAATCAGCCTTCATACCCACCTCCTCAACAGACCAATCTAGCTGATGATAGATTTAACCAACTTCAACAATTAATTCTAACTCAACAGCAATCTATCGCCAGACTAGAAGCTCAAATAGGACAATTAGTTGAGTCTAACATGAGGAGAGAACTAGATCAACTACCGAACCTACCAATTTCAAATAACCCACCTAATGACCACCAACCACCTGGATTAAATTATCAATCTAATGTTTCATCTAAGAATCTCCAATTTGAGAATACCAAAGTAATTCCTGAACTTAAAAGCTATAGGATTCTTATGGACCCATACCAAGACCAGGTGAGAGAGGCTAGTACTGATGCTAGCCAAAATAAAAATTTAGAGGAACTGGTTAGTACTGAGACTAACCACATAGAAGAACCCAAGCCAGGAATTAGTACTGATGCTAGTTCCAGTTTAAATGAGATAGAAATAAGGGAAAAGAGAATAGATGATTTACCCGAGACTTATAAACCTAATGTCCTATTCCCTTCAACCCTAGAAGCTGGTTCTTCTTATAAAAATCAAAAGGCATGTAATGAAATGTCAATGGAGTTGTTTAAGCAGGATCACATTAATTTACCTCCAGAATTAAAACCGCCTTTAGTCACCATTCCAGCACCCATTGAATCAAACTTAACTCCTAAAACTCCATTCATGAGCATTTTAGAAAAACAAATAGGAGAAATTCTTAATAAACATGGGTCTGAGAATGGAATCATAAAATATATCCCAAAAATTAACAAGTGAATATATCAATAATGGGATTAAAAATCAAATCAACTTTCTGAGATTGGCAATCCAAAACCATTGGAATTTGTCAATCCAATATTCGACACAGGATAGTGAGCTACATTGTGTCTGGCTGAAGACGGTAAACTTAGCGCTTGTTGGGAGGCAACCCAATATTTAGTTTTTATCTAATTTATTTTTTTTAGTTTATTTTTTTAGGATAATTTGAATAAGTTGGAGGGAGAGCTCAAATTTTCAAAGGCATGTGCTGGACCAAAAAATATATATATATATATATATATATACTGAGTTAGGTGTATTCTTCCATGTTTTTTTATTACATCCTTTATTTTTTCTTCTCCATTGAGGACAATGTCGATTAAGTTGGGGGGAGAGAAAAATAAATTTTTTTTTAAAATTTTAAGTCCTCGAAAAAGTTAGTATTTAGTATTTAGATACTTGATTATGCTTAAGAATCGAATTAAACTAAGCATTTTAAAAAGAAAATTGATGCACAGATTAGAGAATCTATGAGATATTGAGGAATCAAGTATTAAGAAAATTCAATAAAGAGTTAAGTCTAGAACATAAAAATTTTTTTTCTTGGAGCATTTCTAATTATTTCTACTAGCATCAAAGAAAAGTCTACTTTTTATAGGCTTGTGTAGGGTAACTATACATTTCTTCATATAAAAATTTATTTTAATAAAATAGTTTTCCAAGTACTTCTCACTGAGTAACCGGGCCTCTTTGCCTAAGCAAGCATTGAGTTTCGCATCAAAAGGTGGGAAGGGCAAAGAAGCTCGTTGTAAAGCTAGTCTTAACTCGTAGCCTATTTGATTCGAGCTAGTAAGCCCGAGGGGTATTCTATACCTAGTGCCCTAAAGCCAACTGGTTTGGGAGTCATTGGCCCAAGACTCGCTACATGGATCAAATAGAAAGCTTAAGGAGTTAAGACACTCAATAGTGGTACAACGTTTAAAAAAAAAAAAAAAAAAAATATTGGTTTTCCACCAAGTAACCGGGTCCCGTTGCCTAAGTAAGCAATGATATTCGCATCAAAAAGTGGGCAATGTGAAAATAAAAATTAATAAATGAAGGATGGAAGTAGCAATACACCTGCCTATATGAAAGTTTAGACAAATCAGAGATAAAAGTGGAATAATTTAGAAAAAGTTCTGAAAAATTTAATGTTCTTTACTTAATTTTTCTATTGATAAGTATTAATACCCCAATGATATATCTCATTTAAGCTCTACTGAATATCAATGGCCATTTTGAAAATTGCTTAGGTAAAATTCGAAACTCTAAAGTTAAAAGGTATTTAAAACTAAATTCTTTCTTTACTCGAGGACGAGCAAAGCTTAAGTTGGGGGGTGTGATAAGTATCATAAATTCATCAATAAAAGTATTAATTTATTCAATTAATTTATATTAATTTTTAAAAATTAATAATCAATTTATATATAATTTTTGAAAAATTCATATTTTTATTAATTAAAAAATTAATTAAAAAATAATAAAAAAATAATAAAAATTAAAAAATAAAATTTTATTATCAATAGAAAGAGCTCATTTTTTTGATCACAACGAAATAAATTTCAAGTAAAACGGAGCTAAAATGGAAAAGATATGAATTTTTGAAAAATATAAAATAAATAAAAATTAAATAAAAAAAGAAAACGGCTCAGCCGGCTCCGTAAGCCGAGCCACCAAGCCAAGCCAAGCCATCAAGCCGACTCAGCCATTGAAGCCATCAGCCGGTCCACGATCCAGGCGTGGACCGCCAGCTCAGCAAATTCCGGCGAATCAGAGATTGCCACGTGGTGGACCTAGACCCCTTAAGGGTCTACAGAAATTTATCGCGGCTCACAAGGGTAATTTAGTCTTTTCGTCCGACAACAGCGGCGCTGATTGGTTGCGGTGTGCGGTGCGGCCGGTCCACGCGGTCCATGGGAACAGTTATTGCGCGATCGGACGGATGTGGTTGTTTGCGGTCAGGATCGGACGGCTGTGGTTGCTTCCGAATTTTATTCAGATACAAACATCACGCGGATCACCATCGGACGGCAGCGCTCGATCCAGGCGATGATCCGACGGTCCAGAATGCTGCCGGCGGTGATCAAGACTCCCGAAGCGTGATTTGCGGCCAGATTTCCTCGATCAAGCGCGATCCAACGGCCAGAATTTAATCCGACCCGATCTGAGCTTATCTGCATCCGATTTTGATGATTTTTGGACCGTTGGATTCCTATTGAACGGCTGGATTTTATCAGATTTATCAGAGTCATATCAGAGCTATTTTGATTCAAATTTTATCCAAATTTCTTTATATTTTTATGATTACAAAGGCTATTAGTCCCATATTGCCTTTAGAAAAAATATCCAGCCCTCCTAGCTCTATAAAAAGGACCCCAGGCCATCAAAAATTGATATCTCCGATCAAGGTGAAGCTTTGGTACAGGGGCGAAGCCAGGCTATGGGTTAAAGGCTGCTTCGAAGCAACGGGTGCCGAGAAGAAGAGCCGAGCTTCTACACCATCTTTCTGCCAATGCCGATCCAAGATCAGAGATCAGGCTATTTTATTTTATTATCTTTTTTTTTAAATTTTATGTATTTAAATTCTAAAATTTTAATTAATAAAAATTTTATTTTTGCATTTTAATTTCTTGCTTTTTATTTTTATTATAATTTAATTTCTATGCACTTTAATTATTACTTTTTATTGCAAGTAGATGCTAAGATCTAACTAATAGATCTTAGTACCAAATTTAAATTCCTGCATCTTTTAATTTTCGCTTTTTATTTTCCGACTTCACTTTTGATCTCGAAACTCTTCTTTTTTTATCTTTTTCTTTTTCGACTTCAATTTTTATTTCAAAATTCAAATCATTTTCTTTTTCTTTTATAAAATCAAAGATTTCAAATCTAAAAATACTACCTTCCCCGTGGATTCGACCCGACTCACTACTATTTACGTATTTTCAATAATTTTAAGAAGTCGGATTAAACTGATAAATACGGTGTCTTAACGACAACATCGCATCCCTATCATGATGCAGATCGGTTCCAACTTGGCGGCCGAGGTTCGGGAGCAGCTCATTGCTTTTCTCAGAAGAAACGTGGATGTCTTTGCCTGAACCCCAATGGATATGCCGAGGATTGACATCGAGGTCATGGAACATCGACTGGCCATCGATCCGAAACATCGATCGATAAGAGAAAAGTTGCGCCAACATGCCCCGGAGAGGCAGAAAGCGATCGTCGAAGAAGTAGATAAACTCCTCAAAATCGAACTCATCCAGGAGGTTAACTATCCAACCTGGGTTTCGAACGTGGTTCTTGTTAAGAAAGCAAATAACAAGTGGAGGATGTGCATCGACTTCAAAAAGCTGAACAAGGCTTGCCCGAAGGATAGCTACCCCCTGCCCAGGATCGACCAGCTGGTGGATGCAACCTCGGGCCATGAGCTCCTCACCTTTATGGATGCCTTTTCTGATTACAACCAGATATGAATGGCGCCTGAAGATGAAGAAAAGACCGCCTTCATTACTAACCGAGGTCTTTATTGCTACAAGGTCATGCCTTTTGGACTCAAGAACGTAGGGGCAACATACTAGCATTTGGTCAATAAAATCTTCAAGTAGCAAATCGACCGCGATATGGAGGTGTACGTAGATGACATGCTCATCAAAAGCCGAGCTTCAGCAGACCACCTGACCGATCTTGAAAAGACCTTCGATGCACTCAAGAAGCATAAGATGAAGTTGAACCCAACCAAATGCACCTTTGGCATAACCTGCAAAAAATTTTTTAGGTTCATGGTGTCGAGATGCGGAATCGAGGCAAACCCCCAGAAAATCCGAGCCATTTGGGAAATGACCACTCCAAAGATGATTAAGAAAGTTCAGCATCTGGCCGAGAAGGTGGCGTCTCTAAATCGCTTCGTCTCAAGGTCGACTGAATGATGCATGCCCTTCTTCGAGGTTCTCAGGCGACCGAAGGACTTTTGCTAGACGGCGGAGTGCCAACAAGCATTCGAGAAGCTCAAAAACTACCTCGGCATGCCTCCGCTGCTGGCAAAATCTGAACCTGGGGAAGAATTATTCCTGTATCTAGCTGTCTCCTTGGTGGCCCTGGCGATAGTCCTCATCAGGAAAGAAGCAAAGACGCAACGACCGATCTACTACGTGAGCCGCGTCCTAAGGGATGCGGAGACCAAATACTCTAGGTTAGAAAAACTGGCTTACTGTCTCATAATTGCTGCCAGGAGGCTCCGACCTTACTTTTAGGAGCACACCATAACGGTCCTCACGGACCAACCGGTCTCAATGTTTCCATCGGACTAGGAAATATTTTAGATTAAGATTTTGAGATTTTTAGAATCTCATCATAATCCTAAAATCATAGTCCCAATTTATGGGATTCATTATAATCTTAAATAAATAATTAAGATGCAGTATACGATGAAATTAAATACCTTTATTTACTTAAAATTATCATTACATGAGTTTGGAAGATAAAAGAATAGCCCGCATATCAAAATCTAAATTTTAATTGGCTTGAAGGTATATTCCTTTCAGATGGGTGGATAACTCTTATCTGATGATTCTCTAATCATGGTGCACCCAAACCTGGTCTCTAATTTATGAGGCTCACCATGCCCGAAATATTGCTCTATTTCTTAGTTAAGTCAGATCCACCATTTGCATGAATTGGATTCTTGCTTGGATCCCTCACTGTATCTGAAATATTAGGCCTAACCCATCCTCCAATCCGTAGCATCCGATGCTTAATAAACATGGTTGCATCTTTTCGATGCAACTGAAACACTGTAACCAGCTAAGAATAATTAATCTTGGGAAAGGCCCGCACATTTATAATAGTAAAAATCCTATGACCTAATATTTTCTTAGGAAGATTTAATTTAAGTCTCTTAAACTTGACTTGACTTAGTCATAATAAGTATGACTAACTTAGTAGCATAGGTTAGCTTGAATCGTTAGCCATCCTAAATTAGAATTGGGTCAATACAATCAGCTAGGTAAGTGAGATCAGTGGGAGAAATATTTCATTAACTCACTGTGAATGCATTCAAGTCGAGTAGCTTTCAATTAATGACCACTTGATCGTACCTGCAAACTTATCTTAGATACATTTATCAACCAGAACTAATCGAGTTATAACTATCATCCAAGCTCGAACCGTAAGAGCCCAAATTAGGTACTTGGACTTGGTCGACCACAATATAATGGTGGAGTCAATCTGATCCCACACTTAATACTATTGGACTGCTAATTTAATCACTCTGATTCTACCTAATCAACTCTTAATTGATTGATCACAACTGCTAAGATCTTAATTGAGCCTACCCCATACCCGAACCCAATTTATGGATATGTCTTAGATATGAAAATTCATAATTTTTAGATCTAATTATTTTTATAAACTTAATTCTCAATTAAGTTTGAGTTCATAAATAAAACATGCATCAAAATCTTAGAGTTTCAAGATATAAGATTTTATAGAAAAATAAGTTTTTAATTTTTGATTAAGGACAAACACATTGCACCCCTACAAGCCATAAGAGCATCCCATCGAATGAAAAAAGAGGGTCTTTAAACTTTTCTTACTCTTATGACCGGATGGCCAAGAGAAATGCCTTAATCAGAAATAAGATTTATACTACAAAACTATAAGATCTATAACATATATCACATATAAAATTATAGATCTAAATATGCATGCTTTATATACATCTCATATATCAATAATAAAACTAAATATGTATATTTTTAGATCTGATATATCTTATATAATATCTAAAAAATAAAATTTTAGCAGATCAAATCATATAAAATTTTATTTTAGATAATTTATAGAACAGTTCTATAATCTAGTCTAGACATGCATCTCATACATCATATATATAGGAATTAAAATTTTAATTTTTTAATTTTAAAAATGATCACATCTGATATGACATCTAAAATTATTAATATTAGATCATAAAATAAATTAAAAATTAGATCTAAGATAGATCTGAAGAACTACTAATGCAGCTCTGATATCAGTTGAAGGAAAACTTGCTTTTCTGCCATAGAATCGATTTGATTTGATTAGATCTATCGTAAAAAATTTTAAAAAAAATTTTATAAGTCCTAATTAGATCAAAGAGTTCTCCAATTTGATCCTAATAATTTGATATTAAAAATAAAAATTAAAATTAAATTTAGGAACATCAGATGTTACCTTTAGGGTAAACCGCTTTTATCCTGTCGATGAACTATAGTAGCCCACGATTCTGGATCTAACCATGCAAGCATCTAGCCTCTATCAGAGTCCACTTGGACTAAATCTAGACGTGCTTTCCTTCTAGATCTAATCTTCAAAAATTAGATCTAGAGTTTTTTGGTTCATCCTTCAAAATAGTCTCTGAAGATCATGCATTCATCCCACGAACAACTTGTCTTTCTTCCTGATCTATGCACCAAGACACCTAGATCTTTTACTGGAACTCGTGCCCAACTCTTGGGCATGGAGAAGAGAGAGAGGACCAAAGAGAGAGTGCGGGAAGAGGGGGATGGTGTGCAAGTAGCCTTGTAACATGAAAGTGGGGCGCATAAAACCCTAGGCATAGGAGAGGTTAAATAGACCTCTATGCGCCATGTAGTGCCTGCAACATCATACAAAATCATATTCATTAATTTAATCAGATCTAAATCTGATTGGCCACGTGATGTCACTTGATCCAATTAGGTTAGTGACCCAATCCTCCTTAGATGGCGCCAAGTTTAGATAAAACCAAAAGGGTGGGCACTTGGGTGTTTGATCCAATAAAAAAACCCTAGTCCCATTCATATGGGACTCTCATCCTTTTCTCCATGTGCGGCACAGCCATAAAGGGCTGACCCCTTGAATTTTTCTCATGAGAATCCTCCTTGGGACGTGCACCCTAGATGAAAATAGGGGCCGCACGCCTCCTCACCTCTTTTTTTTCTTGCAAAGACCAGGTCAATGTCCTAACGAAACCAAAAATGGCAGGTGGTATCAGAAATTGATAGGTATTATCTTATTTCCATTTGATGAATTAAGATAATCTTTTCTGATCTGATAACTCCAAGCGACTTAGGACCAAATTCTTAAAGGATTTTTGGATAGAGTTCCAAATAATTTGGGACTTAGTCGCAGATGAATCAAAAGACTACAAAAGAGAATGTTAGGCTTTAAATCGGTGCTAGCACGATTCCTTTGAACCTAATTAAGACTTAATCCAAATTAATTAAACTTGGTTAGCCCTATTGATCACATCCAGACCCAAAAATCCTTATTTGTATATCTAGTTAGAATTCAGTTATGTATGGTAATGTGAGATATTGTCACGATCTCGTATCAGTCGATATTATCGAAAATATCTTCGATGAATAGAACTTTTTCGAATTCACACAATTAGAATGCATCAATCATTTAAGATTCATTTTGATTACTTCCAAAATTACCAGACGACACCTGTAGTTATATGGTGGCAAATCCATCATAATCGAATACACGAAACCCTCGATGCAGCTTACCCTGGTATGATTAGAGGAATATCTTATCTTTGAGCCTCGATATGGAATTTAAGGGATTTAAAAAAAAGGTGAACTCATCAACCCATATCATCATATATGAATAAATCATTCGATTCGAGTCCAGATGTGAAAAATTCTTTAATAGAAACTCTTTCTATCATCTTCACTTCTACCATGGCCATAAGGCCTTATGGATTCGATCTTCATAATTATCAAGGCTACTTCTCACTACATATCGAGGCTAAGAATAGAACTTCCCCTCCCTCCCCACTCCATATTGGTGCCGATTCAATTTCTATAATAAATATGCAATAGCAACATTACACCTCAGATTTTCGAATGGCAATAGGAGAACCAAATTATGGTATAAGTTCAAACTATAACACCTCAAGTGAATTGCTGATGCACCTCAAGATAAAAAATCAGACACAACCTCTGTAGCATCAGCTAGTCATCAACGAAAAGTAGGCTTTCTTATGATTGCTCGAGGTGGTCACGCTCAGTGCCCTCGTTCTCTAACGAGTACCTATACTCACGCTCCGGTGTCTCCACACTATAGACTTAAGATTCATCTACTCTAAAAAAGCGATTGTACATCAGTCTTCTGGATCACTCACCATCCTTGTGATGATCCTATGATTGGAAGCTATTTATGAATTAATTATGAAAATACGCCTTAAATTTTCAACTCTTAAAAATATGTATTAGCATTTCATTAACTCAAAGGATTTATCACAGATACTATGTACACAATATGATAGAATAAAATAAATCTTTTTTTTAATTTTAAAATTAAAAATTACAAAAATTGCTCTTTAGAAGTGGTATTATAGTTATTCAGCCAACTGGCTTCTAGATAACTCATCTAACAATAGCGGACATCCACCACTATGTCGGAACAACCTTAAAGAATGATGTAAATTATAATCTAATCATGAATAATCAAATATGATCATATCATATTTCATAATACATTATAAAACTATAAGGATATCAGCATATGATTTAACCTAATAAAGGAGGCTATGATACCACAGAAGGATTTGATGACCACAATGGAAGCATAGATTTCAAAGCATTTTATATGAAATCCTAAAATCAAATTCTAACACAAAATCTTCTTATTAAATTAAAATTATATAATATATATTTATAACATAACTTTAGGGTGCAAGTTATGTATGTGTGTATATATGCATATATTTACATGCATACAAACATATACATATATACATAAATATATATATATATACAGACACACATATATATACATATACATACATATACATATATATGTATGTATATACATGTGTATACATATACATATACATACATACATACATACATACATACATACATACACATATATATATATATATGTATGTATGTATGTATGTATGTATATAAATGTGTATATACATGTATGTATAAATATATAAATATATAAATGTGTATATATAAAATGTGTATATATGTATGTATGTATGTATACATGTATATATACAAATGTGTGTGTGTGTGTATATATATATGTTGATACAGATTCTGATTGTCGTCGGAATCCACTGGAGTGGAGGTCGATGAGGTCGCCGTCAGAGATTTGCAAAATAAAGTCCCGTCCGGAGCCGGTGGGGGGTGGCTCCGGTAGGACCCTCCGACGATCAAGTCAGCTTCAGTCAACAGGAATGGAGTGCTCGGTAGAGTTTTCAGGAAGAGAAAAGAATTTTCAGAACCTAGCCTAAGTGTATCCGGAAGGTCCTTTTTATAGAGGGAGCTTGTTGTAACCGTCTTGATTAATGATTATCGTAACTGTCCTAATCAATACCGATAGTTATTGCCGATCGTTATTGACTCGATAAATGCCGATCGTTATTATCGTGTAACCGTAGCAGGATCGCCTGCCGAAATCCATCATAAGAAGTTCGGCTTTCATGGAAGTTCGGCCATTGAGAGCCCGTCCGTTGAAGAAGTCTGCAAGGAGTCCGACTTCCGTAGAAGCCCAAGCTGGAGAAGTCCGTAGGAAGTTCGGCTTCCGTAGAAGCTCGGCTGTTGAAGGAGTCCGTAGGAAGTCCGGCTTCCGTAGAAGCTCGATTGTTGGAGGAGTTCGTAGGGAGTCCGGCTTCCGTAGAAGCTCAGCCGCTGGAGAAGTTCGGTCGAGGGACTATTGCTGTGGAATTCAGTCGATTGAAGGGTCGGCCACTTGAAGAGTTCGATCGTTGGAAGTTCGAAGGAGCTCGACCGCTTAGCAGTTCGGTCGGCTGTAATAGTTCGACCAAGATCCATTCGTCGAAGTTCTTCCGTGGCTACTGGCCGCATCAAGTTGGGCACCAAACTTGACTTCGATAGGAGCGGGGTTTATCCCCAGCACTAGCCTCCCCACTCCCGAGTTCGAAACTCGAAGGAAGGGAGTGCAGATAAGACGACTGTCAAAGTCTTCTTTCGGGCCTCGTGCTGGTCCATGTCGAAGCTCGAGGAAGATTTCATGTCCGGCAAAAGTTGATGCTGAAGTTGAAGCTCTCTAGCCGAGGTTGATACGGTCACTCGGGAGAGATTCTATCTCTCATCGAGGTCGAAGTCGATGCTCTTCAGCCGAGGTCGGCCCAGTCGCTCGGGGGAGACCTTATTTGATCGAGGTTGACAGGGTTGCTCGGGGGAGACCTTATTTGACCAAGGTTGACAGGGTTGCTCGGGGGAGATCTTATCTTCTTTGGCTGAGGTTGATACAGGTGCTCGTGTTAGGACAAGGTCCTCCTTCTGTTCCTAATGGACTGTGGGGGCACATTCGAACTATCGTCCATCTCCCCCATCTCGTCTAAGGTTGAATGAGGCCTCGACTTTGCTCGCGTTAGGACGAGATCCTCCTTCTGTTTCTAACGGGCTGTGGGGGACATGTGAACCATCATCCGAGCCTCTCCCCCGTCTCGTCCTTTGTGAATGAGGCCTTCGACTTTGCTCGCGTTAGGACGAGGTCCTCCTCCTATTTCTAATGGGCTATGGGGGCACATGCGAACCATCGTCCGAGCCTCTCCCCCCATCTCGTCCTTTGTGAACGAGGCCTTCGACTTTGCTCGCATTAGAACGAGGTCCTCCTCCTATCCTAACGGGCTGTGAGGGCATATGCGAACCGCTCGTCCGAGCCTCTCCCCCGTCTCGTCCTTGTTGAATGAGGCCTTCGACTTTGCTCGTGTTAGGATGAGGTCCTCCTCCTGTGCTAACGGGTTGTGGGGGGCACATGCGAATCGACGTCGAGCCTCTCCCCCGTCTCGTCCTTTGTGAACGAGGCCTTCAACTTTGGTAAGGCCTTATTTTCCGCGACCGATGTTGACCCGGGGGAGACCTCGTCTCCTGCAGCCGAGGTTTAGAAGTCTTTGACCTGCTCGCATTAGGATGAGGTTCTCGTCCTATTCCTAATGGGCTACTTTTACTCATTTCTTTCTTGTCATCTCGTAATCCTTGTGCCAAAAATAAAAAATGCAAAGCAAAAGAATTTTTAAAGAAAGTTTACTGATAATACATCCTCAGATTTTCTGAGTTCCATGGCCGGGGAAGCACTATCCCTCCGAGTTCCTTCAGGCGATAAGTTCTGGGTCGGATAACTTTTGTCACCTCATACGGACCTTCTCAGTTTGGAACAAGCTTCTCTTGACTCTGAGGCTGAGCGACAGCGGCTCGTCGGAGCACTAAGTCTCCCACTTTGAATGTCTTACTTTTAATCCTGGAGTTGTAGTACCGAGCCACCTTCTGTTTATAGGCTGCTATCCGGATGCGGGCTTCCTTCTTCTTTTCTTTCAGAAGATTGAGGTTGACTCTGAGGTCCTGGGGGTTGTGCTGCTCATTGAAGCCCACGACTCATGCAGAAGGGAGCTTAAGCTCAACCGGGATAACTGACTCAGTATCGAAGGCCAAAGCGAATGGTGTTTCTTCAGTTGGCACCCTCTGAGTAGTTCGGTATGCCCAGAGAACATGGTAGAGTTCGTCCACCCAGGCCCCTTTTGCCCTATCGAGTCTCACTTTGATTCCTTGCAGCAAGGTTTGATTGATTATCTCAGCTTCCCCATTGGCCTATGGGTGAGCCACCGAGGTAAAGCGGTGGAAGATGTTTAGTCCTTCGCAGACTCGGCAAACCTCACCCCGGCGAACTATCACCCATTGTCGATTATGAGAGTTCGGGGTAGGCCGAATCGGCAGACTAGTGACTTCCAGACAAAGTCCTACACCTTGGCCTCGGTAATTTTTGCGAGTGATTCGGCTTCAACCCACTTGGTGAAGTAGTCGATCACGACCAGGAGGAACTTTCGCTGCCCAAAAACCGTTGGAAAAGGGCCGAGTATATCCATTCTCCACTGCGCAAACAGTCAGGGCGAACTGAGCGGAGTGAGTTTGGATGTCGGTTGCCTCTGCACACTGGCGTTCTTCTGACAGCGGTCGCATCTCTTTACATATTCCACGAAATTGCGAAATAAAGTCGGTCAGTAGTACCCCTATCGGAGTAGTTTTTGCGATAGAGACCTGGCTCCTACGTGACTTCCGCAGAGTCCTTCGTGCACATCCCATAGAGCGAGGTCAGCTTCTGAAGGTCGAAGACATCTCAGCAACGGAAGGGAGTATGACCTCTTATACAACCTGCCTTCGTATAAGACATAGCTGGAGGCCTGATTCCTGAGCTTCCTAGCTTCTTTTCGGTCGTAGGGAAGGACCCCCTCTTGAAGGTAGACGATCAACGGGTCGATCCAGCTGGGCTCGAATTCCATCTGCAGGATGGCCTGAGATTCCTCCGTGGTCAGGCACTTCAAAATTTTCAAAAATACTTCTTTGGGCAGTTCGGTAGGCATTGAAGCGGCCAACTTGGAAAGAAGATCGGCTCTTGCATTTTCCGCCCTTGGGATGTATTGAATGCCGAAACTGTCGAAGGTCGGGATCAAATTCTTCACTTTCTCGAGGTACCTCACCATGCTTTCCTCTCGTGCCTCATAGCCACCGCCAACTTGACCAACCACCAGCTGGGAATCGCTGTAGACTTGAAGCCGATCTATTTTTAATTCCCTTGCTATCTTTAATTCGGTGATCAGCACTTCATACTCGGCCCCATTGTTGGTCGCGGGGAACTCGAGATGCAGCGCATACTCTACGACAACTCCTTCCGGGCTAACCAAGATCAGCCCCGCACCAGCTCTGGCAGAGTTGGACGAACCATCCACGTGCAGAACCCAGGAATCTTTAGGGAGGTCAATGCTCTCTTCAGGGAGGATCGGCCACGACAGCTCGGCTTCATCGAAGTTCGGCCTCGCTCTGGTGCTGGTACCACTCGATTCAAGCTCGACTTCAATCAGAATGGTGCATTCTAGCACAAAATCCGTCAGTATCTGGGCTTTGATCGACGGCCTGGGCTGGTAGTTGATGTCGAACTCTGTTGAGCTCGATTGCCCATTTGCGATTTCTTTCGAAAGCGTCTGCTCCGGTGGAGAACTGCTTTTATCG